>JADBJO010014150.1:0-45000 GCA_016801955.1 Conus betulinus | reverse complement strand
TCAATCTCATTGCTTCATTTTGAATTCTTTCAAATTTGAGAAGGTTGCTGCTGGACAGTGTTAGCCCTAATCCATAATCTATCACACTGAGTACAAGTGTGTGATACAGTCGGTAGAAATGGCGCTGTTCAGTGCTTTTAGCTGCCATTGCTCTCATGGCAAATAGGCCTTGTTTGCATTTAAGAAAAACGCGCTTTCTAAAGGTTAGCATTCTGTCAAAGCCTACACCCAATAGCGTAGGCAATTAGTTGATTCAGTTGGTATTCCATTGAAGGAAACTAGTGAGGGTACTTGTCCTGATGTCTTGTTGTTGAGAGTGCAGACTAATGTCTGGGCTTTTGTGGGATTGATGGACGACCCAGTTTCTTGACACCATTGAGCAGTGTTGTTCAACGGTTGCTGAACTTCTTTAGTTCTTTCTTTAGCATTCTTTGATGTTTTGTAGATCAGACCGTCATCTGCAAATGTCAACACTCGAGCAATTCCGTTTCTGTTGAGGTCTCTGCAAGATCTTTAGTGTAAACATTTTACAAGGCAGGGGAAAGAGGAGAACCTTGAGATAATCCCATAGAAAGTTTATGAGGCTCAGAAGTCCAATCTCAAATCGTAGGATGACGGTTCGCTCCCGACGTGCCGCTGCTATCCATCGTGTAAGTGTCTTGCTGACTCCATAGTCAAGGAGTAGTTCCATGAGAAGCGAGAACGGGACTTTGTTGTATGCGTCTTCCAGATTTGTTGCAACAGCTAGTGTTTCTTCCTTTCTTTGGAATCCTTCATACACGTCATAGGCAAAAGCGGCCGCAATTTCCTATGTACTTTTACCTGTTCTGTAGCCTCCTTTATTTGATGGGAGGATTAGTCGACTTTCAAGATCTCTTGCGAGTTTCCTTGCTATGATTCGTTCCATGAGCTTTCCTGCTATATTTTGCATAGTGAGTATGCGGTAGCCATTTAGCTGATGATGATCTTTTCCTGGCTTTGGTAAAGCTTTTTGGTAGCTGTGTGTCCAGTCTTCTGGGACATAGCCTTTATCAAAACTCTCCTGGTATAGACTGAAGAGTTTGGCTGTCTCCTCTTCTGAAATCCGTTTTGATATCTGCATACCGTACTTTGTCTGGTCCTGGAGCACTATCCTTAGCACTATCCATGCATCTAGTGATATCTGCATACCGTACTTTGTCTGGTCCTGGAGCACTATCCTTAGCACTATCCATGCATCTAGTGATATCTGCATACCGTACTTTGTCTGGTCCTGGAGCACTATCCTTAGCACTATCCATGCATCTAGCGATTGTGTCATCCAGTTCAGATTCTGTGTGTTTCATCATCGATGCCAGTGTGAGCTAGGTGTTGGTTTAACTTTTCAGGTCAGCAGATTTTTAAAGAGATACGCGCGGATGGGTGGTGGGGGAAGGGGTGGGAAGGGTGTAGGGGAAGGAGCAGAGGGAGGAAAACAGGTTTACACAAAGATAAGACTGACGTGTTGTGTACTGTAGATAAACCCTAACGTTATTTATTCATACTGTGTCATGTGCTGTTATTACAGAGCCTACATATTTGTATCACTTTGTTTAACTGTTAATCTTACGTACGCTCATGCCCTCTTGTCCTTTGTAATCTCTATCTTCTTCATGTTCTTTGTATATATGACAGTCCTTTGTAGTGTCTAGATATGTGTCTGTCCTTTGTAGTCTCTATCTTCTTCATGTTCTGTGTCTGTGTATGTATGTTAATCCTTTGAGTCTCAATCTTCTTCATGTTCTCTGGGTGTGTATATTTGTCAGTCCTTTGTAGTCTCTAACTTCTTCATGTTCCCTGGGTGTGTATATTTGTCAGCCCTTTGAAGTCTCAAACTTCTTCATGTTCTTTGGGTGTGTATATTTGTCAGTCCTTTGTAGTCTCTAACTCTCTCATGTTCTCTGGGTGTGTATATTTGTCAGTCCTTTGTAGTCTCTGACTTATCTATGTTCCCTGGGTGTGTATATTTGTCAGTCCTTTGTAGTCTCTAACTTCTCTATGTTATCTGGGTGTGTATATTTGTCAGTCCTTTGCAGTCTCTAACTTCTCTATGTTCCCTGGGTGTGTAAATTTGTCAGTCCTTTGTAGTCTCTAACTCTCTATGTTCTCAGGGTGTGTATATTTGTCAGCCCTTTGTAGTCTCTAACTTCTTCATGTTCTCTGGGTGTGTAAATTTGTCAGTCCTTTGTAGTCTCTAACTTCTCCATGTTCTCTGGGTGTGTATATTTGTCAGTCCTTTGTAGTCTCTAACTTCTTCATGTTCTCTGGGTGTGTATATTTGTCAGTCCTTTATAGTCTCTAACTTCTTCATGTTCCCTGGGTGTGTAAATTTGTCAGTCCTTTGTAATCTCTAACTTCTCTATGTTCTCTGGGTGTGTATATTTGTCAGTCCTTTGTAGTCTCTAACTTCTTCATGTTCCCTGGGTGTGTATATTTGTCAGTCCTTTGTAATCTCAAGCTTCCCTATGTTCTTTGCGTGTGTATATTTGTCAGTCCTTTGTAGTCTCTAACTTCTTCATGTTCCCTGGGTGTGTATATTTGTCAACCCTTTGTAGTCTCTAACTTCTTCATGTTCTCTGGGTGTGTATATTTGTCAGTCCTTTGTAGTCTCTAACTTCTTTATGTTCCCTTGCTGTGTATATTTGTCAGTCCTTTGTAGTCTCTAACTTCTCTGTGTTCTCAGGGTGTGTATATTTGTCAGCCCTTTGTAGTCTCTAACTTCTTCATGTTCCCTGATGTGTATATTTGTCAGTCCTATGTAGTCTCTAACTTCTCTATGTTCTTTGGGTGTGCATATTTGTCAGTCCTTTGTAGTCTCTAACTTCTCTATGTTCTCAGGGTGTGTATATTTGTCAGCCCTTTGTAGTCTCTAACTTCTTCATGTTCTCTGGGTGTGTATATTTGTTAGTCCTTTGTAGTCTCTAACTTCTTCATGTTCTCTGGGTGTGTATATTTGTTAGTCTTTTGTAGTCCTATGTTCTCAGGGCGTGTATATTTGTCAGTCCTTTGTAGTCTCTAACTTCTTCATGTTCTCTGGGTGTGTATATTTGTTAGTACTTTGTAGTCTCTAACTTCTCTGTGTTCTCTGGGTGTGTATATTTGTCAGTCCTTTGTAGTCTCTAACTTCTCTATGTTCTCAGGGTGTGTATATTTGTCAGCCCTTTGTAGTCTCTAACTTCTTCATGTTCTCTGGGTGTGTATATTTGTTAGTCCTTTGTAGTCTCTAACTTCTTCATGTTCTCTGGGTGTGTATATTTGTTAGTCCTTCGTAGTCGTATGTTCTCAAGGTGTGTATATTTGTCAGTCCTTTGTAGTCTCTAACTTCTTCATGTTCTCTGGGTGTGTATATTTGTTAGTCCTTTGTAGTCTCTACCTTCTTTATGTTCCCTGGGTGTGTATATTTGTTAGTCCTTTGTAGTCGCTAACTTCTTTATGTTCCCTGGGTGTGTATATTTTGTCAGTCCTTTGTAGTCTCTGACTTCTTCATGTGCTCCGGGTGTCTATATTTGTTAGTCCTTTGTAGTCTCTAACTTCTTCATGTTCTCTTGATGTGTATATCTGTTAGTCCTTGTAGTCTCTAACTTCTTAATGTTCTCTGGGTGTGTTTATCTGTCAGTCCTTTGCAGTCTCTATCTTCTTCATGTTCTCTGTGTTTATTTGTTAGTCCTTTGTAATCTCAATCTTCTTCATGTTCTCTGTTTGTGTATATCTGTCAGTCTATGGCAGTCTATGTATTTGTACCTCTTTACCTACACAAACCAGGTACATGTGAACAATGTACTAGTAAAGTTTGATTTCCTGGTCATTTCCAGTTCCTAGCAGCTATGATCCAGCCAGGGGGAGGACGCAATGACATACCTCAGCGTCTGAAGCGACAGTTCGTCATCTTCAACTGCACACTACCTTCCAACACCTCCATCGACAAGATCTTCTCTATTATCAGCACGGGATACTTCTGTGCGGAGCGGGAGTTCTCAGAGGACGTTCGGGCCCTGATCAAGAAACTGGTGCCTATCACGCGCAAGTTGTGGCAGGTCACAAAGGTGTGGTCAATATCAATACGGTCTTTAGGCTGGAATGTAAGAGGAAGAGTGAGCGGCTATTTGTAAAGCAATATCTGTCAGGTAAAGTTAACAGGTTCCAAGTTAACAGGTCCCAGCACCCAAACAGTCTACACAGACAAAACGTTCGCAGTACAAAGGCAACTTTCATATAAATAATGCAGCTGAAAAATAGGTACGAAAAGTCTCACAGTGCCGAAACTCACTCGTGCCTAAAACATTGGAGCGTGACAGAGGACTCCAGCTACAAATTTAGCAAACCTGAGTAGTATGACCGAGAGAAAACCAAGAGGGACTGCAAAATGCGTTCAGCTTGAGTTGTGATAAAAGGTTGGGGGGTGGGTGAGGGTAGGACCCTTCAGTGGGGAAAACTAATAGATACAAGAAAAAAATCTCTCTCCTTAGGGTGGATGAAAGGGAAATTGCACTCAGTTTTCGCCCCAGCCACATAGAGGCTGCTGTATCAGTCGGGAATCTTCCATTCAGGCCATTACTCACAAGCACAAATTACACCAACGGCCCCAAAGAATGTATGCTGATGCCTGGTTGAGCCACCATCTTATAAAAGTCCCATATAGGCTCTTGACAGTTCAAGAGAAAAAAAGTCACATATTTGATCGCAAAGCAGGCAGTTATATAGCAGTCTTGGCTATCGCCTAATGTTATATTGTAAATACGGGCAAATAAAAAAAAAAACTACAACCTACATTTTAACAGTTGTTTTATTTCAGTTGATCGTAACCAACATGAGCCACTCCAGGCCCTCGTCGGGAAAAGTAATGACAGGTCCGATACATACACTGTAGTCTGCCCGGGTGTCTGAGTATTGATTTAATTCTTATTGCCACGATTTCTGATCCATGCACCCAAACACTATACACAGATAAAACATTTGCAGCATACAGACAAAGGAATAGGGAATCCAAATTTGAACATGTGGACCCGCCCACAAAACAAGGAGTGAAGCGTCCGCGCGCGCAGTCAGAATAAATATGCCACAGGGCTTCTGGCTACACGAGTGTATACCCTTGCAGTGGCTTCTGGTTTGTGCTTTTCTTTTTTTTTTTTTTTCAACAGATAAGAAACTATTTCCGCTTCAAGCTTGAGAGTCACGGTCGGACCTGATTTAGATAAAGTTTTCCCTGCTAATTTGGTGAACAGTTCTGGAATAAGTTTTAACTGGGTTCCATAAAGTAAAAAACGTTGCAAAATTGGTACAACTGAAGTCGGAACATTTAGACCAGTTGTAAATTATCATGTAATCAACCCTGTCTTTAAGAAGGTTGCTCGAGACAAATTTTTCCAACGGGGCGCTACACTGACTACGACGATTACAGTGTTCCGGCAAGTGAGGCGCGTTCTGTAAACTTACTTCGGTTGCATGGTTCAGAAACTTGGTCCGGAATTGAGACTGGACTGAAAATAATACCCTGCTTCCCCACCTCTCGGCACTCAGAACATACACGCGCACGCGCGCGCGCGCACACACTCTCACACACACACACACACACACACACACACACACACACACACACACACACACACACACTCACTCTCTCTCTCTCTCTCTCTCTCTCACACACATGCAGCACGCACACACACACACACACACACACACACACGAAGAATACATTTAGAGTACTCTCCCATGTTTGGAAAAATATGGTGAAATGTAGTAAAAATGATCATCTGACTGACCCTGATATTGACGTTATCATGTAGATTCTTCATAAAATTTAGTGTCGTGTAAGACACTGTAGCATGAATCTAAACTTTTGAGAGTATAGAAAACTATGTGTGTAATGCAAATTATAACTTCGATAATAATAATGATAATGATGATGATGATAAATTGGGATCATAATGACTTTCTTTTCATATTTTCAGATTAAAATGCTGCCTACACCAGCCAAGTTTCACTACATCTTCAACTTGCGTGATCTGTCCCGCATCTGGCAGGGCATGTTGAACTGCATCGCTTCAGTGATTGACAGCGAAGAACAGGTCATGTCCCTCTGGAAACATGAGTGCTGTCGTGTTATTGCAGACAGGTACATTACAATTTGTATGTTTAGAATTGAAGGGACTTTAACGATCACATGTCTTTGTTTCAAAGAGGCTCACATGCGTTATATATGGGATAGCGACTAATGCCATACCAAAAAGGATAGACCTGGGGTAGATACGCCAACATGAAAGCGTACCAACTTGAAAAAGGCGTAGTGGTAACAGCGGTGAACAAACAAAAAATAGACAGACGATTGAAAAAAAACATCTTATTGGTGTAGCTGTCCCGATTTTTATGCAACGCACATAATCTTGCCGTCCTATTCCAGTGTGTGTGTGTGTGTGTGTGTGTGTGTGTGTGTGTGTGTGTGTGTGTGTGTGTGTGTGTGTGTTACAGATTTGTAAACTTTGATGACCAGAACTGGTTCTTGAAGACCATGCAGCGTGTTGTAAATGAGGAACTTTCTGAGAAGCATGCGGAGATGACGAAACCCTTCCATTACTTTGTCGACTTTCTCAGGTATGTCTCCTCCTGGGCATATTTGTGACTCGCTGATTGCAGCCGATGTTACAAGCTGTGATAATTACTGTGATACAGTTAAGTGCTGAAGAGCAGTATTTTACATTATTGCTGATGAAGAAATGTTGAGTATCGAAAGGCAAATGAAACAATGCATTCAAGAACACAGATATTTTAATTATACCAGCAGTCCTATGGAATATATATCTGTGCTAGAGTGGGCAAAGGATTTCCTTGAATGAAGAAACAGCTTGAACGCAGTGGTTGTTTAGATATGCATTTTGTTATGACATTACCTGTTAGACAGTCTTCTAGATTTTTGTTCTGGTAATGCTGCAGTCATATTTGTCCTTGTCCAAACAATCGAATTTGTTCTAAAAAAAATTAGGAGATATTGTCATCGACGCATGCCCATTTTTTTTTCAAAATTCATACAACTGAAATGCCATAGTGCTCAAATTTCGTGACCTAATATTGCAGCTTTCTGTATCTCTTTGGTATGGTTGACGCCAGGAAAAAAGTGTGAAATTAAGCATGGAGCATCGGCCTGTCATGTAATCTCTGACTAGGACATCATAGGCAGAACTTCATTATCCTCATAGACTGTCGAAACAAGCCTCAAATTATATGACCGTTCATGCGCTGCTATCGTTGTTGCATCAGTGTTTAGATTGTTTTCTGCATTCATACTCATGATGAGCTGTTTGTATCGGCAAGTTCATGGGGACTGTCGTTCGATGGACATGGTTTGCCTTCAGGAGGGAGAGGCTGGACTCGCGGCAATAGTAATGGGCTTAGTACATGGTATCGTTATTATGTTCTATTTGAACAGGCGCCACTGAACACCAGCATAGTGACTTACCATCGCCGCAGTGTCTCTTGTGATTGCCGCATGACAACGTAATTTAGACTGCTGTCGGTGGACTGTAGTTCTGAGCTGCATGACAACAAGCTTGAGTGTAGCATTGCAGGGAAACCAGAATGAGTCGTAGGGAAGTAATGCCATCGGAAGATCAAGGAAGACAAGACCGCAACATACACACACACACACACACACACACACACACACACACACACACACACACACACACACACACACACATTGAAAACGAACTAATGGGCATTATTCTGCATGTTAAAGGGTAAAACACTACTCTTCTATTCCATTACTGAAACTTGTAAACGCTTATGACTATCACTGAAACTTGTAAATGCTTTCGTTTATCACTGAAACTGGTAAACGTTCTGTTCACAGACTGCTGATTGCTCAACAGATGCCTTTCAGAATTATTCAAAACATATTCTCTCAGACAGCTTCACCAATACCGCTGGGCTGACGGCATTTGTTGTGGCACTTCAGATGATCTTTACACCATCACATAAGGGAATGTTCATTCTCCCTAAAGCTCCAATTCTGCTTTGAAGACCATTGCTGGTCCTAATCTCGAGCACCTTCAGCTCCTTTTTATTTTTTTTTTAAACTTTACAGCTCTCTGATGTCTTATTTTACAACATAGTTTTTGCTTGGATAACAAATTCTTTCAAATTCGTCCAGACCGTCAAGAGGCTATACCATCTGCCGCTGGCAGTAGAAAAGAAGAGTTTTATTACACCTACTCATGTCTTTTAGGAGGAGAAGTTCCATGGTGCATCCATGTGACCTGCCTCTCACTGTTAAGCATATTCTAGTAGTTGGGACTCTTATGACGTCAGACATAAACACTTTAAAGCAGATCCCATGAAAACGTTTTTCAAAGATATACTGTCAGATGTGCTTTTTCAGATCCTGAATAATATATATGTTTTATTTTAATCTATGATTTTCGGGGAAGATTTAGTGTAAAGCAATTCTGCATGTTTTTAATGAAGTTTTGTTTAACAGCTGTGCAGTGAATTGATTTTGACGAGACGACAGCCCTGATAAGGCCAATATTTGGTTGGGTGGGCTAAAAACAACATGAATTGAATTGTTGAATCTCTTATTTCAGTGTTTATTTAACTCGTGGTCTATGTATTCCATTATTGATGCTGTCTCTATATTACCCATGCTCTCTGACTTCATGTTGAAGTGATCAATGTCTCTCAAATACGTCGTTTTTAATGCCAGACCTTGTATTGGATGGTTTAGGACTGGATCACAGTCCCTTGGAACTGTGATGTCCACAGCATAATAGAGCGCTAGCGTGGTCTCAAGAAAATGCTGACAATTAGGTACCTATTTTGGACACTGGGATGTAAGCATACAGTAAGGCTGAACCCCTAAGTTCTTCAATGTATGCGTCAGTCAAGCACTCGAATGACAAAGCTTCTCCAGGGCTTCAAATGACAGACAGTTTGCGCGCATTTCACGTACCGGAGCTCGAATTAACTCCTTTTATTCTCAGAGTACGCGTGAGATTCACCATTTAAAGCCCATTGCGCGTTTGATGACTTTTTAAAGGTGTTTGAGTGCATTACCTTTACAAAATACATGAGAGCAGCGAAGCTGGAATCTGGATCTGTCAGTAGCTGGAGAATTATAGTTCCACGAGAAAGCGACCCAAACGGCTACATGAACATTGTTGCCATGCGTATGATCACTGTACACAGTGACTGTTTTGCTAGGTTTTCGCATGCAGTATCCAGTCAGTTTTGATTAGAGTGGATTGTCTTCCTATTTCATTGACGTGGCCACCTTCCACGTTTCGTTCACTTTCGTGCATTTCAAAGAAATCATGTCAACTTCTCCAAAAATGGACTAGATGCTGCGCCATCTGTTGAGAGACAAAAGCGATGAGGAACGAAAGGGAGAACAGAGGAGAAGCAGTTAGAAACGAAAGCGAGAACAGAGGAAGAAATGTCTCTCCTATGCGTTAAGATTTTGTGCATATTTTCCTAAGGTTTTCAGTCCATGCAAGAAGTTATAAATATAGGTGTCTTGTAACTATGTATGTCTATTCAACGCATTTGAAGACTCGCCAGTCTCACTTTCCAGACGCACGCATTCACACAGACAGGCCTTTGATGAAAGAGGCATAGTCAACATTATCAATAGAAAATATCTTCAACAATATCTATGCACATTACAAAACGGAAAATGCATCCACTAATTTTCATGAGGTTTATCTTAATACGGGGGCCGGAAGAGCCCAGTTGGTAGAGCGCCGGACTCGTGATGCAGGGGTTGCGGGTTCGAATCTCCACCGGGCTGTTTCGGTACAGGAGGATTTTTTCCCCTCGGAGTTAACATTGGTTTCTGACTCCATTTCCCATACAGTCCTTCGAATGAGACTATAAACCGAGGTTCCGTTGGTGAACGCTTGCATAACATCTTGCACACACGTAACATCCCCCCTCACCAACTCGGAAGAGAAGGCCAGTTTTGGCCGTTGGTATGGATGACAAATTACACATAGCATGCACCTTCCCCGAAGTTGGAGTATGGCTGCCTTAATGGCGGGAGAAAAAAAACGGTCATACACACAAAACTCCACTCCCTTTGTTGGGTAGATTGGATTAATGCTTGCCTGTCTACACAGGGAGTGTCCGCATGAGTATCAGCCTGCGTACGCAGAAAAGAAAAACAAAATGTTAATACTACCATGCCAACTTCTTTATATGATTCTTCCCTTTAACACACGAATAGTTCACTTACACGTTTCATGTCTGAGTGTGATTTAAAGAAAAAGAAGTATAGCTGAACAAGAATATTAGATCAAAATCCGGGACACATAGAAAATACTAATTAGATCAAACATCCGGGACACATAGAAAATACTAGAGTAGAATAGACTACAATAATAGGTACATGTGGGGTTCCGGCATTAGGAGAGAAAATTTGATGAAAATAAACACAAAATATTTCTTTGCACTTTCACCACTGCATGGGCCAGATATATGGTTTTCGCCAATTAGATATTGAAAATTACGGTGAAATTACCCCCAATGAATTGAAAACACAGAGTAGAGCAATTTTTTAATCTTAATGCAATTGAGAGCCCTGTTTTCTTATATACAAAGACAGAAAAAAAACAGAGAGAGAATGGGTATCGTTTTTGATTACCAGTGATTCCACTACTTTATATGTTGTATTATATGAACAGCTGTAAGAAAAGCTATATATAAAATTGTATGCAAGTAAATATTGCCTCTTTGATTCCACGAAATGCTATGGGTATATCACGGAAGAGAAGGTTTCTTTATGATTTTTTTTTAAAGAAAAAGATAACAGGAGAAAGTAGTGAAGAGTTAAGGGTAGCGGTGGAGATGGGAAATGAAGCACCATGCTTAAAAATAGGAAAAAAGCTGTCTCAGATCATCGAGCACTTTGAGAGACTTTCTAGTGGGGAATTAGATCAAGAAACTAGGCAGTGGATAACTGCCGCGCACCCTGTCTTGGTCATGAACTGACGACAGAGACGTCTTGGGTTCAGACTCCATCAGAAGGTGGTGTTATGGAATTTTCGACCCCAGACTTTTCTTACCGAGTGTTGAGTGTATTGTGGGTCCAATTCAATTTGATGAAGTGTGCAGTGAGATTTTGTCCACTTCGATGATACGTTACTGAGAGTGTCACCCGAATTTACGGATCACATCAACATCTATGGATGTGTATCGGGCCTAGCCGACGCCAAGGCAGATTATAAAAGTAAGCAGGGTTGAACCTACAGGCCAAACAAGCAGTTTCCCTCAACAACATATTTCCACAGTAACATCATTATCATTATCGTCATTCCCACTCGCTGCAATAAAACGGGAATAATGTCTTAGATTATTTGGCATTTCGCGAACTGCTCCGATGGGTATGGTGACAGTGTTTACAATTTCTTTACCAGTGGTGAGCTTGTGACGGGCCAAGGGCTTCTTTGCTAAGAAAAAAGGCAGTTAAGGCAGTTTCATTGAGAAACTATTGATTATCATTTATTCGGCGTATATGATTAGTGTACGCTATGCCCCCTTCCCAATCATCGGGCTTAAATCCTTTACAAATATACAAAATTTCACCTCTATCTCCACGTGGAAGGACTGATGTACACTGAACGGTAAGTGTCACTGAAGGCTGTGGTGAAAGTCTACACGCCATGCGGTCATTCATTACAGGTCTGCTTCTTCTAAGTAAACACTAGCGTCAACAACAGGCTTATTTTCTGTAAAAGAGAGGAGGAAGTAGATAATATCGTGTGCATTGTTAAATTCTTTCATCGCCACCAAACACTACCATAGTGACGCAACAGCAGTGTGGTTTCTCCTATGGTAGGTGACTGTGTGGCAACAAAAAAATGGATTGCTCTTTATGAATCGCTTGCACATGAACTTTGAGGGATTCCAGCTGTGGTTGTGCAAAGTGGTGAAATATGCAATGTAGCAATTATGCAGCGCGGCAGCAGCGCCATAAACAAGGCACAGGAACTAGAACATCAGAAAGAAACAAGACAAAGAAGAAAGCTGAAGAAGCGTTGAACCCTGATGAGGTCATGAAGGTATGAAGCATTCAGGCAGGCATATTCAAATGAAGATGTTAGCTGTTACATTCTTCCTTACGCTTTGTATGATGTTATCAGATAACGTAAGTTATAGTTTCAGATTCATCAAGGTGTCACTGGGTGAAGACTAGTCTGTATATGCTAAACCACGTTTGCAAAGCTGCAAGATGATAGTGCACAGGATTTGCAGTTGGATGGATAAATAAATCAATAACAAAGATAAACGCATTTTAGACAAGGATCTCATGGACACACGACTCGGCATTGGGACCAGTGCGCTGGTCAGACCTCGGGTACCTACCTAACATATCTGCATGACTGATATAACTATGTGTGTGTACGTGTGCGTGCATGCGCGTGTGTGTGTGTGCGTGTGCGTGTGTGCGTATGCTTATATATATATTATGTGTGTGTGTGTGTGTGTGTGTGTGTGTGTGTGTGTTGTGTGTGTGTGTGTGTGTGTGTGTGTGTGTGTGTGTGTGTGTGTGTGTGTGTGTGTGTGTGTGTGCATGGTCGGGCCCATGTGTGTGCCAGTTTATTTGGTGTGTGCGTGTGTGTGTGTGTGTGTGTGTGTGTGCGTGTGTGTGTGTGTGTGTGTGCGTGCGTGCGTGCGCGCGCGCGCGCGCGCGCGTGTGTGTGGTGTGTGTACGCGCGCGCGCGCATACGTATGTGTATGAATTTTTGGGCTTGTGTGAGCGTACTCCAGCTGCATATATGTATGCATATGTGAGTACATAAATGTGTGTATAAGCGTGCAGATGCGTGTGTGTGCGTTTGTTAGCGGGGAATGGTTATTCAGAACAAGCCCTTGTCACTATTGATCAATGAATAAATAATGATAACAACAGTGGTGATAATCAAGATAACCGTGATGAAAATGTTTATGATAGCAGTGTTAATAATAATGGAAAAGAAGTGCGGACAGAAACATAAAAAGCATATTACATAACAAAATGGTAAATTAGAAAAAAAAATGAATAGAGTAAAAAAAAAAAAAAAATTGAAGGAAAGACACTATTCAGCCAATTGTGGACGAACAGACATACCACCACTCGTTACCCTCCCCTTTACCTCCACCACCAAACGTAAAACACACACGACAGGGCAAACCTCGCATTCTTTCAACCACAACTCTGCCCCACATGAGAGCACGCATGCCTGTGGATCCTACTCGACCACCATCGCATTCTCACCATCTATCCACACCAGCACGCCAGCGGGCATTAAAAGCACACATTTATCAAGCTGGGGTCCGCGAATCTGTGATATACCCCAAGATATGCTTCTTTTGTGGCATTATCGCTGACGTCATACTAGTAAAACGTAACTGAATAAACGGATAAAATCAGTAAATCAACTTATCACTTGATCTGTAATAAATAAATGTTTCCACACATAGCACAAAAACCTAGTAACTTGTGTACACATCGATATTGACAAGCACACAAACACAGACAGGAGCGCGTACGTGTGTGCACGCGCCGCGCACACACACACAATCAACACACATACACACAGACACATACAAACACGCACGCGCGCGCGCGCGCGCGCGTACACACACACAAACACACACACACACACACACACACACATATATAATATATAATATATATATATATATATATATATATATATATATATATATATAACATACATACATACATACATACATACATACACACACACACACACACACACACACACACACACACACACATTTATAGACACTCCACATGGCACACACTCACCAGTACCCATTCATTCATTCATTATGCCCATCGCTCCCGGTTGAGCATAGACCATCGACGACCCTTCTCCATCGCACTCTGTTCTGGGCTGTTCTGGTCATTCCAGTCCAGTTGGTCCATTGTCGTTTCAGCTACCAGTACCCATACCTTTGCAGTAAAGAAAGCAAAGAGGGGAATCCAGAGAGATTCAAAATTTATCATGTCAATTGACGTGTGTTGAACCGTTTATGTCTGCCACTGGAAAGGCCTAGTTTGAGTCTCGGAGTATTGGCATTGTTGGTCTTTAGATAATTCCAATATTTGATTGGTTGGTGATATTTCTTGCTCTTTCTTTTAGTCTGGATGTGTGACCATTTCCACTCTTGATGTTAAATTCTGTGAGGTGGTCTATGTATGGTGGCTTCGATCCTGTTGGTTGAGGTGATTCTGTAGGTATCCTATCACATTAGATCGGCCAAGCTGTAATAAAGTTATTATGATTGCTTTGCCTGCCAGTGCGTCTGCTTTCTCATTTCCTCTGATACCTGCATAAAGAAGGCAGTGCATCCGGGTGAGTTTTTCTGACTGTAGACAGCAAATCACTCCAGGCCAGCCAGGTCTTTCCATTCCAATTTCCAGTTTAAAGCAGGTTCATGGAGTTGGTCAGTGTCGTTCGCTTGTTGAGTCGTCATCACACGATGTAAATATAAGTGAACCGCATTTAAAAAAATGTGCAGTTGAATGTTGCCATGTAGTAACAAACTCTTTGGCCAAGAACAGTCCAGTCAACACCGTAACTTGTATTCAAATTTGATCATTTTACCAGGGATGCTCCAGAACCCACTGGTGAAGAGGGTGAAGAGGACATGGACTTTGAAACTCCAAAAATCTCTACGAAAGTGTACGTGTAGCACATTTGACTAGCTGTGATCAATGCACACATTGTAAATGTCTGTTTAAGTTTACACATACATTATCGTAGTTCATTGGTGGAGATGCCAGCAGGGACCTGGGTCTTGATTTGTCAAATTTACCATATTTTGATTTAATCACATTGACAGATTGAAAATAGCGGCTAATTACCTCCTTTGTAAATCGCTTTGAGGGCCAAATTTCTACCGGTTGTGTTGGAATCCCTGCCATGCATGAATTCGCAGCTACACAGGATTAAAAGAAAATAATTCTCTCTGATTATGCCAATGATAATGTCTTCTTGCAAGGCATATTTCAGCACTAGCGGTTTGGGTAACAATGCCAGATGAAAGGGTAGATTTGGGTATATTCACACCTTTTCCAGACCTGATACTTCCGGTTGGCTGCCTGTGTCAGCCGTGAATCTTTGGACTGGTTCTGTCCTATCCTTATCTTCTCTTTTCTTCCAGCCACCTCCATTTCTTGTTTCCTTCAAACGAGGCCGTATCACACATACTGAAGCATGAAGCCTTCAAACTGAGACCGTCCATGGCCTACCTTCACTTTCTTGGTCTATTCACCCCCTCTGTCTGTAATGGGTATGTCCGACTTCGATACCGTCTACCACGAGTCTCTGGGACGATTTAGTAGGCACACGTTGGGCGAAAGTGTTGAGGCCTTCAAAGTTTGCTAATGTGTAGTCTTCATGGCTCTTCTGGCTTAGTGTTCCGTGGCCTAGAGACAAGCATTTTTCAGCCTCGGTCTATGTCGGGCATGCCCCAAATGCCGTTGAGGGCGTCCGAGTCATCCATGTACCCTAAACACTCTCTTGTGGTGAGTATTGGTGGCTTTGAAGTTGAGAATATCAAAGGGCTGATGCACTTGTTGTTAGTTGTTCGGCGTGATCATATGTTGTATATGGATAGGTACAAAAGGCCGCAATGATCATGTTGAAAAGCTGCAAGGGTATATGCGTGTTATAGGGTCTCGCGTTCATTGAGAGTGATCAAGCGCTGGCCTTATTTTCACGGTACAGAGATATGAAAAGAAATTCGGGTTTAGGGTTCTCAAAGCGAAAAAAAAAAAAAAAAAAAATATAAAAAAAAAATACAAAATCACACGAATTGAACATTCGTATTCTTTCTAATCTCTGTACAGCTGCTCAACTCTAACCTGATTCTCGTCACTACACTAAATTGGGTGTAACCCCTACGCCCTTAAAGCTAACGTTATTACCCGTTAAGATAAACCTTCAAATAATAAAAAAGAAGATCTTTAAAAAGTCTTCCGCTCTGTATGCCTGAACGCTTGTAAGAGTGATCTTCAACATCTGCAGGATGAGGCGCTATCATTGATTCTTTTATCGAGTTCAGATGGCCTGCTGTGGTCAATGCCGCAGTATTTGTCTCCCATTTAAGTTGAGTCTAAGCAGTTCACGCCAGATAGGGCAAGATGACCAGAACATGAGACTTTGATAACGGTGTGCCTAAGAAATGCAGTGGGCAGTGCAATATCCCTTCTATGCATATATCCTCGTGTCTAAGCCACTTGCAAATCAGATATTTGACCTCGGCCAAAAAAAAAAAAAAACAAAAAAACGAACCAATTATCTTGTTGCTGTTTGCCTTAAATTGTGTAAACAGGGTGTAAGCTCTGTGAGCACGGAACAGCAGGTTCTTTTCTGTCGCCTTGTATCTATTTTTCTTTTGGCCTAAATGTCTATTCACACAACAACTCACCCTGAGTCTACAACGTTTCTTTGCCTTTCATTTAACCAAGGGACACAACTTTACGTATGCCCTACAGCATAGCAGCTTACTGGACCTCTTTCCAAAGTGATTCCTGGCATTTATCCTTCTCAAACAGGGCTATCGTGGATGCTAAACCTAAATATCCGAAACTTCGCTTTGGATTATCATCTTTGCATAAGAAAAGCCCCCGCACATCCTCACCCTCCAAAAAAAAAAAAAATCTCGCTTGTTGCCCCTCCCAGCAAGAAGGGCGCATTATTAACTATTACACCTCCGCAGAGAGTATCAGCATGAGACAAAATATACAGAGAAAAATGGCAGAACGCAGCTGGCCTCTGTGCAGTGTACCCAGCGCCTGGAGTAAAAAATGGGGCAACTTTTGTCGTATGCTTACTTTTCACGCCTGCTCAACAACAAAGCCAACAAGAACTACTTTTGCACGCCCCTTAGCGTGGTAAACAGTGCCAGTGTCTCCAAAAGCAGTCCGCATGCCTCGCTCACTGATCTTGCTTCCAAGGCACTAGGGCAGAAACGAGGCAATATGTTCCGGCCCTGTCTGGCGTACAAGATGATCGTACTGCATAACAAAAAGTCATTGCAGCCCGACAAAAAAGACCACTCATGCGAAGAACAACGCAGAATCCGGCCTTATGTATGACAGATTTTTTCGCCCTCTTTTTTGGCTGGAGGGCGGTCAGGGGGGGGTCTTTCTTGTCGTTATTTTTTAATCTTCTGGGGAAAACTTGGCAGCGTTGCCGCTTTGTGAGGCTTGGTCAAATTCAAGGACAGTTCTCAAACTGTGGAGCGGGGGTGGAGGTACTAGGGCAGGGGCTTGATAGATAAGAGACACATGCTGTCTTAGTCCCCCCAGGGTCACACTCTGCCGATGGATTTCGCATCGTGAGTCTGGTGCATCTTCAAGAGGACTGCCACCCGGAGGGCAATCAGTAAGCGTTTCCCAGCCATTGCATTTGCATGATTGTGCTGCTGACACTTGAATGCAGGGGCAAATTCGCCAAAACTGATAATGGTTTCTGCTCTTTTCGCAAATGTCACCTACTCGTTATGACCCATGAAAGGCGTGCTATCTCCTAATCTTTCAGCATAATGATCTCATTGCCTTCCACGACAAAGTAACGGCTTCTAGACTACCGTCATATTTGGCAGGTACTATTTCCTAGAAGATAATGGCCGGCGAAGTGAGCAGAAATCTGCAAATGATCTGCTTGCAGGCGGGAAAAAGACAATTGGCTCGTCGTCGTAGATGGACATGCTTCTGCAGACGCGCGCATTGCCGATATCTTTACGTGTTCAACTGGCTCTGTCAATGACTGCAGTTAACGGCCAGGTCTTTCATTTGTCCTTATCCTTTCCTTGAAGTACGGTGGGCTCCGATTCAGGACACAGTAATTGATTATTTATCCTACTTTAGCTTGCTCAAAAAAAACAAAGGAAAAAAAAACAAAAAAATCGACTGGGGCTTAAACTCACGTTCTCTTGATCTCTCCTAGACTCTCTGAATAATATCTTGCTTTATGAATTTTCCGTGGAGGCGTGACATAATAAACGTATATATTAAATAAAAAAAAATATAATAAATAAATGCTGACGTAATATTAGCTGTTGTTATGTCACAGCAATTTGGGCTGTCTCAAACCAAAACTTTACGACACATTGTAGGGCATATCCTGTCGCCTTATTGTCTGCTTTTTTTTTTGTCTTGTTTTGCTCGAGCCAGTCACGTGCTTGCCGCAGGGGGCTGCTAAAAAGGGGTTGATCTATTCTAGGGCTACTTACACTTTCACTCCATATTGATAAACGATCTAAATGTAAACTTGCTTGTCCTTCTAATGCGGTCCCTTCGGCCCGTATTTCTGTAATAGCATGGATCCAGACGTCTGCTGCATCTGGCCATACGTGGAACGAACAATAGCGCTATTGCACATTTCTTGCAGAGAATGGAGGAGGATTTCCATTTTAACTGCGGAGAAAATATATATTCGCGTGTGTGTGGTCTGGGTGTGTGTGTGTGTGTGTGTGTGTGTGTGTGTGTGTGTGTGTGGGTGTGTTGTTGTGGTGTGAGAGACGAGAGAAGAGAGAGGTTGGGGATTCAGTAATATGGGATGTTTCACTATTTTCGCAGGCTGAAGGTTTAGAGCTGTAAACTCTGCATTGTAATTTTTGTAGTTTTGAATCCGGCTAATTTTCCGTTTTCAGATTAGAAGGCGTGATATCGGCATCGAAACACATGCCCTAACATTCTTAGCTGGCTACTGAATGCTAAACTATATTCCAAAGGACACATAGCATGGCCTGTAACTTTTACGTCTATTGCGTAGAGTGGCCCAGGCGTTGACGCCCTGAACACATCCGTTGTGGTGAAATTCTAGGCCGTGATGCTAGCGTACAAGGAAAGCAATCGGCGCTGGAGCTCGGCCATATGGATGTGGTGTTCTTCGTAGGATTGCCATGGTTCACATTTGGGTAGAAGTATATTGAATTGGCATCTGAAACACCATCGTGGACACGGTGTTGCGTGTGTGGGGCGTCGGGGGGGAAGGGGGGGGGGGGGGGGGGGGGGGGGGGGAGGTGTTCTCCCCGCTAAAAAAAACAGCTCGATCTGACTTCCTACTGGCCCTGCCGTTCCATTGCAGGGCTAACCGTTCGCTTTAGGATCATCACCCTTACCAAGGTAAAAGTGTTAAGTTGATAGGTTGAGCAGCTAGTACCAAAAAGGATAGCAGGACATGCATCATGCTGATGTATTTTGATCTAGTATAATAACTGCAATTTTCATTTCTCCCCCCACACACCAATCACTGAGGATACTGGAGAAAAAAGAAAAACACATGAGATTAGCCCATATTATATACTAAATGTATTCCACTTTGTTAAGACCATACGATGGTTACCAATCGTTTTCCGAGAAACAGAAGTGCAAATGCTAAGTAATGCTCTCTAGGAATGCTGAATTAATTGCCATCTCTCTCTCGTCTCTGATCTTTGTCTCTCTCTGTCTCTGCTGATCTTTTGCAGGCGCGTCAGTTGAGCAAAACCAGCACACACACCACACACACACACACAGACCACGCACCCACACATATATAATATAAAGTCAATGGGAAGGTTAACAGAGAAGAGAGACGAAGAGAGAGAGATAGATAAAAAATGATAGTATATGGAGATAATAACTGAGTAGATCAAAATACACTATGTATATATTATGATTAGATTTAGCATTATACAGCATAGCGGCTCATATATATATATATATTTATATACTAGGTTTGTGGTGTGTGTGTGTGCTTTGTTGTAGTGTGTGTGTGTAGCAGAGGGCAAGTCCGCCCTGCTCTCCGCACGTGCGGGGCCTAGCCTCGTGCGTCAATGTTCCCGCCCCGCCGCAGACAAAAAAAACAGGGCTGGGCGCACCGCCCACCGCTTCCTCATTCCCGCCTGGTCGCTCCCGTGCCAGCACGGAGGCCAAACAGGGCACGCAGTAAATTCCCCAGCAAAGCTACATCTGGTCACCATTGCACCCATCACACACCACAGCACACACACATGCAATACACAAGCACACACACAATCACACAGGTCTGCGTCTTTCGCGTGCCCTCCCTTGCAACAGGAACGACAGGAAAAAATAGCTACACAAGCACACTACACTTTTGGCGCTGCAGCTTCGCGCCGACACACACATGCAGCACACATGCACAGCACACCTGGTGCACGGAAACAACACACCGCATGTTTGCACAGTCTCGCACGCGAGTACAAGTTGCTAAAAATATGTCTTACGCCACGCTTTTGTGTCGAGTGATTTATTGTGTCATATGTACTTTTAAACTATGATGCATAACAATGCGTCAAGACCTGCTGAGCTACTTAAAATTTCTGTTTGGCGCGATCTGCTGGTGAGGGTGAGTTCGGCCATCGGCATCATCTTCATCTTCATGGCCAGACAATGTATCAAGGAGGATTGGTTTCCTGGGTATCTCAACAACATAGGCTGTCTTCAGGAGTGGTATCGTTTGCACAGTAGCATAGACACAAGCGGGGTCCTGTGTTCTGTAACATCATTCCAGCTGCTCAGTAGTTGTAGTGGAGCGGCTCAACTGTTGTTCGCTGTCTGATTGGTCTTCATTGTTCCGAACTTTTCCACCGCTCACTGTTACGTGAGGCTCTTGGCCAATTTGGATATGCTGACTTTGTGGAGGTTTTCATTTGTCAGTATGGTAGTGCTGGGTCCGTGCTAAGATAATTTCCCGTCTTTCTCTGTAAGCCTATGAGGATTTGCTGAGATGTAAGCACGTGTGTAATATGCGATGAGTTGAAGAAAAATCATTCTTAAGTTGGCAGATTTTTTTATTTAGTTGAAAAAGGAAGAATAAGTAGAACAGTGTTTTTTGAAGAGAGAGAAAAAAAAGAAACCTGAAAATCAGATAAGACATTTGTTTCAACTGCCGGCACGCAAGTTGTATAATCTACACAGCAGTTGGGTGGATGACCATGGGTTTGATACTGAGTAATATGCCCTAATGATTTTATGCAACTGCTAGGTCAGTTCAGGAGCTGCGTTGTTTGTGCTGGGACGGGCTGCTGGGAATCCTGAACCCTGAATCATAATAAGTCAAGAGCTTTCAAGGCTTAGGATGCTCCTTCAATATTATGCTGTTATAGTCGAAGCGGCTCGACGTGCTGTCGACTCTATTATACTGGAAGACTAGCTAGTGATGTTCATCCATTCTCATGTAGCTCTGTGACCAAAATAGATCATCACACTGTCGCTGCAGATTATTTGAGTTTCGTCTTCTCGCACCTTATCACAAAGGAATCAGGAAGTATTGAGGAAGACATTGCTTACTAGAGAAGTCTTGTCACGATATTGTTTGGAAGAGTTGGCTCGGCCAGGTTTCTGCCATAACTTCCCAAGACAGGTTCTGGACTCGTTATGACTTTCTGACGGCGGTCACGCAATTTCATAAACAACAGACTGTAGGGGCCAATGGCATAAAATACCAAAGGTCTGTAGCAAACAAAAAGGGACGCTGGACCTAGGCTATCTATGTTGTTGACTCATGATGCTAAGCGTTCTGTCGAGCATTTGAACACGCTAGCTGTTTCTTTTTTATGTGACAGGTTGGGGGGGTCCAATCCTCTTTGCTCGTGACTGACGAGGTGTATGTAAATCGCTGGGCAAATTTGTTCTCCAATCAGGAAGAAGAAGGAGTTATCGGCTAAACCTTCGCTCGTTTCCATCAAATGAAAACGTAATCTGGCTGAGGGGCAGGATCACTATCGTTTCAAAAAAAGAGTTCGGCCAGAATCATCGACATGTTGCCTTTGCTTTTTCTTTGTCGCCGGTGAGATATACTGCTTTCATTTAATGAAAGTTCAGTTCATTTTTGTGTGGGGGGGGGGGGGGAAAACACCGCCTTTAGGAGCTTTCTGTGACAAGATATCACAAGGCTTGAATAAAAAATGATATACCCATTTTTTCGTTAGATAGTAAATAGTTAAGCGTTTTTTTTGTTTTTTTAATCACTAGGTTAGATAGATTTTGCATAGTGAGCCGTATGACGGCGATTACACCAACAATTCATGTAAACTTATTTAGATAGAACCGTGATGTATATGGCTAGAAGTAGAAGCTGACATTCAGTTAGTAGACTGTAAAGGGAGCCTCCGTCCAAAGCATCAGTAAAATACAAAATTAACTAAGTATATAGACTAGTGAGCTTGAAGTAGCATTGTGCTTCGACACCCTATCAATATGTCGTGTTAAAAAACAAACTCGAAGCCTACTTCTACTGTCTCTCCGTACTCGCTTACCTGACACTCGTGGCAGTGAAAAATAGGCTTGAAAATAAAGGATGTGTTAGCACACCTGCAAGTGTTTTGCGAGCCAGTTTACCGTTTTAACACGGACAATTGTTGATGGCAAACTAATACAATTCATTAGACAAATTAACGAATCAGGTCAAGCGAAGCAGTCTAAGGTTAATTGGTTAGGGCTTTGTTCTTCACTAGTCAGACTTTTGAGTCCTAGCATTGGCCATGGTTTCCGATAGACTGGGCAAGATGAGGTGACAGATTTAGGTGTTTAAACAGCGTGAGTAGATTTAGGGTATCCATTTGCTTCAAACCCGTTGTCCTTTGGATAGAAGGGGAACGGGGAGTAGTTCATGGTTGCTCAATCGTTCAGAATCTCAGGCAATGGCGCAACCACTCAGTGGTCTTGGGTTAAAGGAGTATTGAAAGTCACTAAATACAATATTAATCTAAGGGGGATAATAAGATTGCTGAGTGCCAATAGCCTGTATAAAAAAGAGCAAAGTAGCTCGCTCCCGGGGCACGCGTCTATTAGGGCTGAATATAGGTATGCTCGCAGATTGGGCACAGGTCATGACTAAACTTTGGGGAGATACCGTGATGCCAGTTTCACTAGCATCTACATATCGTCTACCTAACCTAGTCATTTGTGTCAGAAGGAAAACTGTTATGATAGACAAGCCAGGACCGTTTGCCATGGAAATGAGCCATAATCAAAAAAATATAGTATTAAAAAAATAGAAAAATAAAACAAAACAATGTATGAAAAAGTTAAAATGGGGGGGGTGAAAATAAAAAAGGAAAAAAAGCACGAAAATGTAAAGAGGAGTAACAAAAAAAAAACCATATGAATGGTTCCGCCAAATGTTTCATTCACATGTATAATCGACTCTGATCGGCAAATTGCATCAGACTGTGTCTTCTTTAGCAGCCTTTATTGGTTTTGATTTATTTTGAATATCTATTTTCGTTTGGAATATATGTTACATAGCTAGTGTGAGGGTGAGATCTTACGCTTACTCTTCATAAGATGGGCTTATTGTTTATGTGTTCTGTTTTTGCATGTTGAAAGCGAGCTGTTGTTTGGGCAGTGTGTGACAGCTCCTCTTAACGTGAATGGCATCCTCAACGAAAGATCTATTTCATTCAGTTTCATCCTTTGCAAATAATCATTATTTGTCACCTTTAGGGCCTTTTTGGTTTTCTTTTGGAAGGGCTTTCTATATTATATGTTCTGCGGCATTGACTTCCAGTGAGGAGAATAAGAGAAAGTTGCCAGGAGGGGAGAGAATAACAAAAAAAAACAATTTCCGGGCATTGAGTTATGCTGGGCATGCATCACCAGGCTTCTGGTATCCAGCTGGTGCTGGCCTCGAGATGCTGGCTCGCATCGCAGTGTTAGTGCAGTTCTCTGATGACTCACTTTCTGTCAGCATTTGAACAGGGTTGGGACAGCCGCTGAAACCCAAAACATGCGCTCATCGAGGCCTGTTGTGTGGTGGCTATGGGCAGCCAACTACATGACGGAGTTGGACGAGAGGAAAGTGAATGGTGAATACTTCAAGCGAGGTCGGCGGATCCGCCTATGTTAAGTTGACCCTTAATGGACTTGTTATAGACCGATGACAGACTGCTGGAAAGAACATAGCATAGTAAAGTAGTTACTAGTGTCATTTGCCTTCAGAGTGGTAAAATCCAGACATTTGATGAAATCCTATGGAAATTACGATTATATATCACCACGCTGTCGCTATACTTGTATGAGTGTGCATGTGAACGGCAGCAGAGTGCCTTACTGGTAACCTCCCCTCTCCAGCCATTCTGTAAGCCCCATCCTCTCTGTTGTCTGACTTCTTCTCGTTGCTACCGCACATAGGCGACAGCTTATGCGACAGAATGCAGCTTATAAATGTCATACAATGTACGCGAAACTTCCGTTTTATGGGCAGATGCACAAGGCCGCCACACTGCTACACACACCACACCACAGCACACACCCACACACACCCAGGAACCGTCAACATACATCGTAGTGCATGTGTGTTAGGCTGCCGGCGCTAGCCTGGAGCGCTGTAGTGTGGTTGTGTGTAGTGTGGGGTGTGGTGTGTGGGTGGTTGAGTGTGTGTGTGTGTGTGTTGGTGTGGTGTGTGTAGGGCAAGCCATGCTAAGTTAAGGCAAGCATGCGCCTATTGAGGCATGCACTATAATTAAAAACTTCCCCAAATATACTAGTACAAGAATTAGTGTCGGGTGTCCGCGCCCTGCTACAAAATAAAAAAACAAAAAAAAAAAATAAATATATTTCTAATCCAAAAGTGAAATGGGCCGGTGCCGTTAACTGCTTTGGTTTGTGTAAAACAAGCCCTGACGTATCAGGGTTGTCAAGGAATCCAAAGACAATTAATCAAAATACTTGAAGGATAGGAGTACCACGCGCAGAGCTTTTACAATCGTTAAACTGAGCAAGTGACGAATAGTCAGGATTCGTCCGGCATTCATATCACTTTTCGTCCGTTTTGAAAACCACAGCCCCTACTTTCGCTTGCAGCGAAGGCTGTGTTAATTGTAACATTCTTAGTCTTAGGTCTTTGTGTGATCAAATTTAAATTTCCAACTGTCTTGGTCGCCTTCGTTTCACGGCCAGTATTTCGTCTACACATTCAGCTTGCAGTGAATTCTGTATACTGTAGGAAAAACTTCGCAATTCTAATGCTAGTAAAATTTTGCAGCTTATTTCAGCTGCCGGAGGATAAATATATTTTGTGTAAACTTCAATTCAGACCCAGGGGCTAGTGTTGTCATGTTTCTTTCCTCGAATGTTATTGATTCAGATTTCCCCCCTTAATGCTCAATATTCACTTTTAAAATCCCTGTATGAACATCAGTGCAGGAGTCTTTCACATTGTTACGCACTTGTGCGTTTAATCAAAAACGTCCGAGGAAAAAGCTACTTTTTTGTTTTTTCCTGGACACTTTGGTCAAGGAAGAATCATCAAAACTGTTCAACTGTGTGGCAAGTGTTTGAGATTTGCCTTGGACAGACAAGACTAGACGGGTCCTTATTGTTCAGTGCAAAGGCCCACCTTCCGGTGCAGTCTCTCTCTGTCCTCAAACAGTAAACTATTTGTATGCATGAACACATCAGACGAAGCTAAACACTTTCTACCAAGAACTGACCGTATCAGACTTCATTAACTTCGTGTTAGTTGTTATTGATCTGTACTCTAGCGCAACATGGAGGACGATGTCAGATCATTTTATGTTAACATCTTAATATACTAGTGAGGCTCGGTTTCACGACTTGCCAGGGATTTGCCAGCTGCTGTAATTAGTTTACAATGACTTGAGGACAAGGGGGGGGGGATTATCGGTGGGGGGGAGGGGGGCGGGGGGGGGGGGGGGGGATGAGAGACAGGAAGGGACAGATGCGAGAGGTGCTGAATCACTTTGTTTTGATACTGCCTTCCTCACTAATATTCAGTAACCCGTCCACCGGGGTCACGTAACGTATGAGAGAAAAACGATGAACATTTTATTTTTTTATTATTAGCGGACATAACAAGAGAAAAGTCCTTTTCTCATCGCTCCGGGAAAGGGCGGGGAAGGGGAACATGGGGGGAGGAGAAGGGGAAGGAACTTGGGGGAGGAACGAGGGGGGGGGGGGGGGGAGGGAATGTGGAGGAACTTGGAGAGGAGGGAAGGGGGGGGATCGGGGGGGGGGGGGGGGGGGGTGGGGGGGGGGGGGGGGAACAATGTTATTTCGTGATGATTGATTAGTTACAACTGCGCTCTCAGCAAGGAAGGCGAGGCTTCAGGAAGTTAGCGCCTCGTGAAGTGTGGTATCTTCCTTGTGTGGATCTTCCTTTGTTTCATCACCCAGCTCCACAAGCAACTTTTTTTTCCTTCTTCCCCCGCTACAGTGTGTGTTTTTGTCGCTTCGCTTGTCGCTGCATCATACTTCAGGCAACAGTCTAGCAGGTGGTAGTATTTTGGAAACAAAACAAAAAAGCCAACTAATTTTAATGGGAGAAAATCGTCGATTATTATATCGACAAGTGGTATATCCATCATAATTTTTTCATTACATGATTAAATCAGTAAAGACTTTAAATAATTTTTTTCAAAATTTTGTTTTCTAGGTATCCGAGCGTACTGCACTCTATGCCTTACACCAAATATCCTATCTGTCTCTGTCGCTAAAATGCGTTTAGCATAGACTGTGTATGCAGATGTGTATGAAGAAAAATATAAAACATAGGATGACATGGACCGCGAACGGCATGAAGAACAGGTAAGAACGCCTTAGTCGCATAGGCATGTTTAATTGTAGGCGGCCTGAAGTGTGCGATGTGTATATGTGCGGTAGTAATAATAAATAATTATTAGTAAGAGTAATATACTAGTGGACAACGACGACTGTGATGAAGCATTAACTTATAATGATTGCATAATAATGTTAATGATGATGAGTCAATTAATAAAATGATGATGATGATGATATTACTAGTGATTATCCGAAGCACATACGAGATCACACTGCCACACATTTTAATGACATATTGATATAATGCAAACGGAAACAGCCCCACGTGTGAAAAGATACACACCAAGAAAACGAGCAATGATTATGAGTTAAGACGACTATAAGCCTTCACCAAATACCGATTGTCTTATGATTCTAGTCTGCTGAAGTTGTGCTAGAGTTGAATGTTTCCTAGAGAAGAAAGAAATGGCAGTTTCGCGTTCCAGATAACGGGTCGAGCCTTCAATGCGGCACATGATCTGACTCTGACCAAACGCAACTTTCAACATAAGGTTTCTCTTGTGACACATCAGCTGACCTGACACTGCTGCACTGAGATACTGAGAAGACAGGCCGCCCCCCGCCGCTAGCTGAAGACTATCTGAAGAGAAGCCTATGGTAAGACAGGATAGGCTAAATTCCATCAAACAACGCCGATAGCAGCGCCGCGAGTCTTAGAACTTCGATAACGAGGAGGCCGAAGTCTAGCAACCAATGAGTTGAACTCTGATTCACGTGCGAATACAGCATAACCGTCTTTGACATGTAAAAATTTTTTTTTTTAAGAAACGACAAGGGGGGGCAGCACATCGGTTTTGACAAGGCAAGGAAATGCTATTTAGAATCACAGATAGTCAAGGTGACCCAGACGCCCATAGTTTTCTTGAGGTACATCTCCTGGTCGCGCCCACATGCCTTGATCTTCACAGGATGGTATCACATGAACGACGGGGAAACGGCATAATGGAACGTCAAGCGTTTAATTGAGGACACCATTCCATGGATGAGAGAAACTACGAACATGGACGCAATTAATTACCTCTGTCTTCACAAGTTGACCAGAATAACGAAGCTCGCCTTACTGCCGCCCTCCGTGTACGCGTGTGTGTGCGTTCGCTGTGTGCTGTGCTGTGGTGATGGGTGTGTGTGTGTGTGCTGTGTGGTGATAATGCTAAAAGTTATTCAACATACATGTAGCGAAGCCCAGCTGCCTAGTTTTCGTAATTGAGCTGGGTTTTAGGGTGTCACACCACCACCACCAGCACTAAGAGACCCCCCAGCGCTTCGCAGTGTCGTCTGAGTTCTGACCTCCAAAGCGTCAGTGAAATAAAAAAATCTTCTCCACGTTTAACGATAGAGCACCACGCGGCCATTGAGATTTTCAAAAAATCTTCTCTTTCTACTCTCTAACTACAAACGGCCGCGCGGGCTCGCTGGTGTTGCTTTTATCCATCTCGGGTCGCCTGTGGGTCTCTCTCTCGTCTTTCTCTTCTTCTGCTTAGTTGCTTAAAATAGAAGCCGGGTAAGTGTGGAATGTGTTGTGGCACGATTCTTTTGTCACATTTTTAATGCCTTTAATTCCAGAAAGAGCTATATTCCCTGAGCACTTGGCGACAAAAAGTATTGTGATTCGCTCCTGTACAGAAACGATTGTTTTTCTCAACAACCCACCCTCAATACCCCAACAATTAGCTAGCGGCACCAGGTTGTTATGCAATTCTTAGCTAAGTCTAGATTTATAGCTAGGTAGGGGCACACTTAGTTAATCATCGATTTACAAGAGTGCGCCGTCGTTGAAGTAAAATAATATTACTGGGTGCATATCAAAGGCAGGAAGGATCTCAAGATAAGTAATTATTACAAACTATTGATCACAAATTTACTTGTTAGCGCTTTTGTTCAATTCAAAAACAGTGTGCTCTTTGGACTGAAATTATATGTTGCCATTGATTGATTTTTAGGGTTGCTTTTGATACAGTAAACAGGAAATTCTTGGTTAGTTCTAACTAAAAAAATATGTATTAATGGATGAATCTATACTATTGCATTCAAAAGTATGTATAATAATGTGAAAGTTAAGGCGTACAGTGTGGATGATTATAAACTAAATGATTTATCATTTATCATGAGTGCAGTTCGTCGGTGTTTAAGCAAGGTAATGCTGTGTATAGCCTGGTTTTATATTTTATTTCTGTCGACGTTGATTAATGAAACTTACCATAGAAATACTTCAAAACGGTAAGCATGGTGCAATGTTTACAGTCCGACTGATTTTGAGCTCTTTTGTTATCCTACAATGATGCTACTAGCCAGTTACTAGTCAGATGATATGTACCTGTTATCAGAGCGCAGTAACTGCCCCGTTGCAAACTCAGAATGAAAATCTGCCAACGCGTCAGTTTTTCTCTTAATTTAAAGCTGGAATTTAGATAAAAGCAATATAATTGTGCTTTAGAAAAGGGGACGATTATTTAGCAGCAAGAAGAAGAGAAAATTGGACGCGTATAATATAATCATGCTGTGACTGCATGTTCGTGAATGTTCGTATAGTTATAGTTACTTAGGTATACTGTTTTCATCGCAACAAAACTCATTTTCACATTGGAGCATGCAATGACCTAGTAAGTAAGCAAGAAAGAGCTCTGCTCAGCATTATGAGGAAACTTTCTGTTTTGAAGAATTCAAGTTTAGATTTTATTGTTTGAAGTTTTTTTTATTTCCTAGGTTCAACCCATTGCTCAGTATAGTGCAGAAAACTTTGGCGGACTTGATGATGCCAGCCGCCCATTGTGAAAAAGTGCACCTCTTTGCTTTAAAAAACATGTTTGGAATTGAAATGCGAAAACCTAATGCACTCCTGACTATGGAGAATGAGACCAATAGATATCCTATCTATTTAAATTCTGTATTAATCTGTATTCGCTACTGGTTGAAATTAACTAAAATGAATGATAATAGACTTACCACGAAAAGCTTATATGATGTTATACGACCTGCGATGCCCTGGATGCAAGAAGAAAAGAAATTGGGTTTCAAATATATCCTATGTAAATTGTATCCGGGTATCGATTTGGAATATGGTTATGTTTGGATGAACCAAGGCGTGCAAAATGATAGATATCATTTATATATGTGAATTTAAAGACAGATCGATTTGCGTGCCAGGCTGCGCGCGAATGGATTGGGGACAGCACGCATATGGAGCGCTCAAAAAATAGCGATAGAAATTTACCATAATATCGGACATTGTGTACAGTAGCAGCGATGTTAAACTTTATCTGCCGACGAATGGGATTTATTAGCAAACACTTGAAGTTTACTGCCTGCACCAAATTTAGACAGGGAATTTTCAGACATTGCACAACACCGGCCATCGTTACAGTAAATATACGACATGGAAATGGATTTTATTTTGTCCACTATGCAATAATGGTAAAGAAGATACGAACTGCATTTTGCTGTATATCGCTGCCTCTAAGTTATATCTAGTCTAGTCTGAGCGCTTACAATATAGCTCACCAACTCCGTTTTCTTGCCAGGGACATCTCCCCTGGTCAATTTTCGATATACAGTTTGTCTTTATGGCGCATCTCAGAATGAAAGCCCATAGTGTAAGAAAATTCTCAATTTACTTGTTCAACCTGTCAAGGCATTTGAGTGCAAGGTGTAAGTCAGTTTTGTCGTATCAGCTTGCTGACTTTTAGTTTGAGATCAGCTAGAGAGGAGAAGTCAATCCAGGTCCTTCTAGTGTTCTGCTAACACGCATATAATTGTTAGGCGTTCTCCCATACCCCCCTTTCAATAAGGGGCAATGACCTGTTTTTAAAATAAACCAGTGCAGGGTTCAAACTCTACTTAATGATAAACCAAGTTAGGGCCTCTCTCTCCAAGAGATCTTCGCAAAATCTCCCTTACACGGCGCTCCGTCTCAAGGTCGTATCTCTCTCTCACACCCTCTTCTCTCACCTCTTTGTTTGTACTCTGTCCGGGCACATGCTATTGAACTTGTGCTTCGCACACGTATGTTGAGAGTGTTGTGAGGATAACTTTACACAGAAAAAAGAGGTGTTTGTTTGAATATCTAAATGCGGGTTTGTGACTAATTGAGTAAACACATTTTTGTTGCTTCATGATTTTTAAGTTGCTACGCCGCTTTCTAGTTAAAGATTGTATTGTGTTTTGCTGATGCTATAGCAGTGATTGAGTGCCAAGTACCGCAATGTGCGCCGCCCATTTTACGTCCTCTTATGAAATCAGCCATCACAGTCAAATTATTTGCGTCAGTTTGGGATTGATGGCTTGATTTTGCCATTTTCTTTTTTCAATAAGATTGTCATAAAGTATGTAAATAGATAAGTGTGATACCCTAGCTGTGCACTTTACAACTAAAAGAGCATTTTTTTTCAGGTCTCGGGAACTGGTCGAAGCTGCAAAGCAAAGCACTGGAAGCCAAAAACTAAGCAAAGAACTGGTTGTGAAAGAACAGGGAACTGGCCATCGGCCTCTGAAAAATGCTGAAGGGCTGTTCTAAAGATCGTTTCCACATCCAAAAGGCTGCTTCGTGCAGAACAATTGAAGGAGCTCAAGTACAGAATGGTCAAGACAACGCTCAGGAGAGAATCGTCAACGTCATCGACGGCGCGACAAAGAGTGGCCAAAGGTTCAAGCTGGAATGCTGCGCAGACCAGCTTTGGAATTAAAAGAGGCAGAGGTGACATGCCTTGAATACCATCAAACCTGCTGACATTGCAGCTTACTGTGAGGAAGTTGGAAGTGGGCCCCATCAAGCCCCCCCGTCACCATGACACCGCACCGATCAACGGGTTTAAGGCGTATTCATGGACTGGCGTGTCTCATCCTGTTCCAGTTCGAAGCATCGAAAACGCTAGCTAGGTACAGATCCTGACAAAAAAAGCCGAGTTCTTTTCAAAACCATCCTGGGAGCAATTCTCTAAAAGTAAGCAACTTTTGTGTCTGTCTCTCTTTGGATTCGTTTAGGCTTTGTGTTTCGGTTGTGAGTGGTAATTTCAAACGTCATGCTTACCCGTGCATTACATGCGGGAATCTTTATGGAGCTGTAATATTATGCCGTGGCCTGACAATAATAAGATGAAGCAAAAAAAAGTAGAAAGAAAGAAAATGAAAAATCCTCGGTCTCTGGGCATTATAATCGAAGTGAAATGATGCGGCTGACTATGAAACACCGGCAGGGCTAAATAACAACAGTGGGGCGCGTTTAACATGATTCTGTCTGTGGCTCCACATACAAATTTCTCTTTCTTCTTTGGATGTCTTGCTGCTTAGCCTGTGCTCTGTTTTGCTTCTGGCTATTGCGATGAAGGCGTTAAATAAGTTTAAACTTAGGTGCGCAAGGGCATCTACAGAATGAACACTCTGACGTGAATGAAAAAAGGACGATCCAATGTATGGCCGTGAAAACGTTTGTAGATCAGGGGATATCTCCGCAAAATTTTTTTAACGCCACTGTTCACACCAAGCAAATTTTAAAATAAAAACAAAACATCGGACTTTTTCATACATCATGGATCTGTTGCACTTTACCCAGTTAACTTTTGAATTTGAACACAAGGTCTCTGTTCTGTTTCAGTGATGGAGTAACCGGCTTCAGCTCATGCCGCATCCCGCTGGGCACATCAGCCATCAGGTGCAACAGCGGTCCTCCCTTCATTTCATGGCAACTGTTTCCCTTGGTGAGCAAGTTCTCTTGTCAAGCAACTCTTCAGATGCCCGAAACGCGATTGTCGATTTCCTTCTTGTGGACCATCTTTCTAAAAAAGTAACGCCACACCGTACCAGCTGGGTGCTCTAGAAACTCCATCATGACTCCCTCTCTTCTCTTTCTCTCTTCGATTACATATGGCTCGCCCTGGCCCCGCCCGCCCACAACCACGCTTGGGCTTCTGGGCCACTGAGTTCATAAACGATATTAGAATACAGGATTAGGTAGTGCTTTTTGCTGTTGACTTTGGGATTATTGTCAATCCACCATGATGCCACCGAAAGTCTTTGAGTCTTACGCCTTCTTTGCCAGTGCTTCTCATCGCCAAAAACACAGGGACCAAAATTGTCTCAATGGCCTCTCACTCATCAATAGCAGCTTCTGTCTTAGATTCTGAGGAGTAAAACGCAGGGGACAGTGGGGGGGCGGCTCGCGTCTTTTTCGGTGCTTTATTAACTACGAATGGGAGAAGATTCAGGAGGGCAGAAGCTCCTTCGACACACATTATTTTTTATGCTTTGATCTTATCTAGATGATAATCATGAATAGGTATTTGTTTCTAGGGGGTAATGTTTCAGTGCCGTCGGCAGCCTTAACAAAAGGTCAAAGCGAATCCTGGCTCTCAGCCCGATAGTCACGAGAGATCCCTGCACTACGTACATTCGGCAGGAAAACACATTCCGCGTCCAGTCTCAGAGGGTGCTCTGAAGCCTAAGCAAAATGGATCATGTGAGTGCACGCTTTCTGGCATTGCAGAAATCCTTCGATAAACGCCTCAGTCTTCATGGACTTTTCGAATGCCAAAAGGCTTATTTTACGCGAGAAGATTTTGCATCCCATTGCGCCTTACAAAGTCATTACGGCTAGGGTTCGTGCCTACGTCGGAAAGCATCAGGTGCAAAACCCTCCTCATCCTTCTTTTTAAATTTTTCATTAGTTTTGACGTCTTGGTTCAGTATGTTATGTGACGCCCAAATTTTAAAGGATAAGCATGTATAGTACAGTTCTGCTTTGGCTTTAGATGATACGTTCTTTTTAAACACAGAGTGATACTTGTCCTTTCCCCACGTTATTCGGGGCAATGCTGGGTCTGCTCCAAGAAGGGGTTCATTTTACTTTGTCTCAGAATTGCGGAAACGGATGCAGGCTACGTGCCTATCGATCCGTACTTGAAAAACGTCTGTTTTAATGTTTAAAGATATCTCGATGCAAAAAGCGTTAGCTCCAACACTAACAAAAAAATAAAAAAACAAAATAAAAAAAATAAGAAAAAAAAATCGGGCCAATCAGAGCTGCAAACTGGCGCATATCGCTTGCAATAAATTTTGACATACAAGTATATTCTATAGAAAACAAGGGAAAACACTTATGGATGTGCGTACAGCCTCTCCATCTTATCACGATTCGGTATCTTTTGGGGCATCTCCATGATAAAAAAAACCACATCTAAAGCATAAACCACGCGAGGGCGCCCCCCCCCTCCCCCTCCCCCTCCCGGCCCCCCCCCCGCCCCAACAAAAAAAAAAAAAAAAAAACTTGCCGAAAAAGAATTCGACGGCAAAAGCAAAAGCTATCGTCATGAAGTATAACGGGTTCACTAAACTTTTTTTTCACGTGAGAGTAACGCACCACGTAGAGTATTTGCCTAACACAATATTGGGTGAAAAATTCCATGGGCCACCTTTAATAAGAAAGTTACAAAAGCACACATCTGCCGCGTAAGCCTTGCAAAAAGTGGATAATTCCCAGTTCTGTAAACTTATGATAAACGCATCCAATCCTCCTCACATCCACAACGATTACTGTGTGCGAGAGTTTATAATGTATTTTTACACTAGCGTGAGTTGTGGACTATGTTAATTACTGACTGTCCTATGCACTAATATTGAGTATTACATGACGGCAGGATCATCGGGCCATGCATGGTTTTTGTGCAGATGGGATTGAGGAAAAATACATGTATTTGTTAAACGTTGTTGTGCCGAGAGATGACGGGCTAAACAACTTGAGGGGCTTTTTCATGTATGGATACCTCGACCTTATACCAGTCTAATTTCTTATTATTTTTCCACATGATACGTGAAACTAAGTGCTATGTGTACTTGTGTATTATTCGCTTTAGTTGAATTTTCAAGTTGAATTTTCAAGTTGGGTAAGTGTAGAAATATTATTGGGGTCCTGATGTGCCTACGTATACGGTGAAAAGAGAATTTAGGATGTCAATAGATGTCTTTCTCCTTTTTAGTAAAGTGAGGTTTATCTTTGGTTAATCACCTTGGCAATCGCGTATATGCGTTTGTATTTGATATTACAGGTTCTTAGTTCTTAAGTGAAGATACTTTGATAATGTTGATAAGACGTGTTACTTGTAGTATTGCTTTTATTAAATGCTTCACACACTGTAGGTTGGTTTCTGCAGCTGGACTGTCGGCAACAGGCTTTCTGCAGAGCGTCTGATAGCAATTCGCCAAAGGAACAAACATCACGATGATATGTTGAGCTGCTCGAAAACCATAAGCTTTGTTCAGAGGATTCTGTTCTAGACCAAGCCAAGAAAGTTTGCGGGAAATGTCGGCTGGCTTGCTTTCGTGGACCAAAGGTCAATGCCGGCTTTTTTGCGATGCAACAAGGAGGTGCTTGCGTCTCGGAAGGTCTGAACAGAAGTCGAGTCAAAGCATAAAAGACGAATTATAAAAAGAATACGCACAGCTTCACGATACTCCTCCGGCACAGCACTGACACACACCAGCTACACACACAGCAATGCGGACACACACACACACACCAACAACACACATGCAGGCACGCTCCTCACGTCGAAGGAAGAACTCTCGGGCACTTCTACTGTGCACTCCTGTTCTTTCATTCTCCATAGCTTTTTTGTACTCCCAGTACTTATATAGAAACAGGGAGAACTTTGGATGGGCATACGAATACACTGCATTGTCCTGTGTGATCCGCTGCTGTCATGGTAAAAATGTAGTTTCCACACTTCGCTTCCGAACAGAACTACTGCTACTGGGCGCGATGCTGCTTTAAAAATTTGTAGGTATGTTCTATATATGGGCCCACGGATGAGCTACCTTATGCTCCTCCCACTACTACCGTCAGGCTACTTAAAGCTCGTTACTGACCGGCGGTAAGCGTTCTGTAACAGTTATTCTCTTTTAATCGAAATATTCTCATAAAGTACAGCTGTACCTACTCCTGGCTCGATGTCTTTGTAAAAAATGAGCAGGAGGTAACGTTTAGGATGGGCTGGCACTGGATGATGCCCACGATGTTTAGTTTTATTTCGGTCACTATACGCCGTTACTGCTTAACGGCTGTCTAATTTGCTATTTCGTCTTTATGGACCTATGCTCATAAAGTACTTTGGCTCTATCTTTCATGTAAAATTTGTAGGTATTTCCATTTATGGGTCCACAAATGCTGCCCGATTTTTTAGTTTTACTCATTATATAACACCGGCCCTGTAACAGTTTTTTCTTCTTTATGAACTCTGGTATCTCAGCAAGTTACAATTGTCCAAACTTTATCATGAATTAGCAGCAGGCATTTTCATTAATGGTTTCACAGAGGATGCCCTGCGTGTGTTTAGTTTACGCCATATTGTTCGTTATCAGCCGTTGACTAACGGGCTGTTAGCGAGCGCTGTAACGGTTTCTCATTGTTTATGTAATATATGCAGAAAGTATTGGTCTCGATACTTCTGTAAAATTTGTACTGTATGGTTCATTAATTGTCATCTCGCTGATGGTCGCCACCGTAGCAGGGGGGGTGGGATGTTTTTATTTGCCCCTTAGTTACATACAAACAGCCAGTTACTACCGGGCTTGTCAACGTTTTTTTTTTTCTTATGAATATCTTAGAAAGTTACGTGGCCCGATCTTTGTAAAGTGTCGGCAGGTATGTTTCATTAATGGTGCTGTGGGAGTGCACGAATAACTGAGCCTGATGTTTTCAGTTAGCCGTTATATAACAAGAACCGTTACGTTAACGTCTGATAACGGCATGCAGCGGCTTTTCTCTTTCTTCTTGGGGGGGGGGGGGATGTATATCTCATAAAATACTCTGGTACCTAGTCTTGTGAATAACTCGCTATGTTCTTTATGGTCACGGATGATGCCCTGATGTTGTGGTTTGTCCTCGTTATAGGCCCGTTTGCTAACGGCGTGTATATGGCTGTCTGTAACAGGGTTTTCGTTTTTTTTTTAGGTATATCCTATTTCAGAAGTACTTGAGGGCTCACTCTTTCTGAATATTTGCAGTCGTATGTCTTATGGATCCAAATATGAGCAAGTTTTTAGTTAGTTAGAAACTCGTGAGGAGGCTCTTAGGCTCAACCAGGTTCTGGAACGGCCTAGTAAAAGGTTTTTACCATTGTTTATTGTTATAGAATATCGCAGAAAGTACGTGGCGCGAAAGCTCTTTGTGTAAAATTAGGGGCAGTTATTTCATTTTGATTGGGTCGCGGATGATGCTCGATGTTTTATTTTAGCTCTTGCGCTTATAGTCGGTTAGCTGAAAAACCGGACTGTAGCGGGCTTGCTGTGAAAAATCGGTTGTTTATTCGTTCTATACAGTGGAATATCGTCGGAAATTGACTTTGCGCGATTTCTTTGTGAAAATTAGCGAGGGTATGCTGCATTATGGGGTTGCACGGTATGTCATGCGCCTGATGTTTTTAGTTTAACCACCGTTATATATCGGATACTAACGCCTGTAAGGGTTTTTCTTCTTTTCTAGTGGAATATCTTGGATAAGTAACGATCTTTGTGAAAATTAAGTCAGGTCATGTTCAATTATGGGCTCACAGTGACCGGATGTATGCCCTGATGTTTTTAAGTTAAATATCATTCACTTTATAACGCCTGTTACTAACGGCATGTCAAGCGGCCTGTAAGGCGGTTACTCTGGCGTTATGGTAATATCTCAGAAAGTAGTCAGTTGGCGCGATCTTTGTCGAATAATTTAGGGCAGTGTGTAGTTCTACCGTTCCATGGGGTCATACTATGGCTATACGGATGATGCCCAATGTTTTAGTTTACCATTATAGACCGTTGCTACGCTGCATTCTGCTCATAATGTTTGGGGCGTTGATGACAAATATCTGCAGAAAGTAGGCGTGGCCGGTAACATTTCTGAATTCGATAGGGTATGTCGATTTATGGGCATAACTGGCATGATGCCCGATCCGTTTTAGTTAACCGTTGTACGGCCGTTACTGACGCGCCCGACGTTTATATTACGGTTGACGGTCCACGTTTCTAATAATCAGTCTAGAACGCCCTAACGGTTTTTGGTTTTTGTACTGAATATCTCAGCAAATACGTGGGCCGTTATCTTTCTGAAAATTTGGCAGTATGTTCGTTATGGGTCACAGAGACGGGCGTCGATGTGTAAGTTTTCCGTTATAGGCTCGTTACTAAGGGGCCTGCCTATCATGGTTAATTCTGGCTTGCATGGAAAATCTCAGAAAGTTTTTTATTGGCCGATCTTTCTGAAAATTTGGAAAAAAAAAAAAAATAAAAAGTGTGTTCATTATAGGCTCATTGATAATGGGCGTGGCAGTGTTAGCCGGAATAGGCCATACTCACTAACGGTACACTAACAAGCACCAGGGCCCAAGACGGTTCTTACTTTTGATGGAATATAATTCACTGCGTATTCGGATACACTGGTGAGTACTTTTTACATGCTTTGTCATGCTTGGTTTTATTTTTTTTGACTGTCGTTTATGCTCTTTCTGTTGACACAATGAGAATGAAATGGAAGATCGCTAACACTTGCAGCATACATGAACTGCCATACAATTCGCCATTTAGTATGGCCTCATCAATTGTCCGCACTTTTCTCGTTATTTGTCTAGACGACAGAACTGAATTGAAAAGCTCATCTGGAATAATCAAAGATTTTTTGAACACGCGTTTCTTTTACTGATGCAAAAAAAAAAAAAAAGGATTGGGGCAGAGATCGCGTTATAATATTTAGGAGCCATTGCTGGGCTGAGTAAGTCTTTTTTGGAGGAGTAGCTGTGAGCACGGATGTGAAATTGCTTTTCAGCGCATAGTATCTTATTTAATGGCTTAATATGGACATTCATCGTGCCTCCATCTGATCCGCCCGGGGCTCCAGCTTCAGCACTTAGAAAAACAGGCAAAGAAGTCACGTGTGCTATGACTTCGTCGGTTTGGTGTAGACCAACAATAGCAAGAGACATAGATCTTATAGCTGTTTTCTTGTTTGCAGTACATGAAATTATCCTTGAGCAACAAACTCAAATGCAGTTTTGAGAACGTAATATTTACCAACAATGACACATAGATAGGACGCGAATTGTGGATGGGCTCACACGGCAGACGATTTGGTTGTAAAGCTATGGTATCATGCACGAGCTAATTTTCAGCCAGAGCCGAATACTCTCTACATACCCAATTGTAATTTTTGACTCAGGAAGGGCAAAACACATCAGGTAAGTTGAATCGCCTTTAGCTTCAGATCGCACGCTTTTGAGCGTTTTGCTGCAGATTCTCTAACGCAGAGTTGTCAGAGGAGCTGTATCTCCCTGATTTCTCTATGAGAAAGCCCTAGCTAAAGGTGCATATTCCTGTATTGGGTGATAAGGCAACTTATCAGATCTTCAATAGCGTCCCCACATTCCTCGATGATCATAGCCGTAGAAAAAAAAAAATGTTCAAGATTGCTATTTCGTGTTGTTACGCCTCAGGTTTTACTATCTCGATGTAGGTTGGTGGGGGAAAGAATTAGTGTCGGCACATGCAAGGTTTAAATAACCATTGCTGGTTATTCCACTTACCCAACCTAAAAAAAAAAAAAAAAAGGGGGGGGGGGGGAAAAAAAAATAAGCCGCACCAATTAAGTGACACTGCTCTGTTGACCTGTTGTGATCTTAGATGAGTAACGGAGTACTCTCGCGCTATCTTGTAGAATATCAGGGGTAACAGAACCGCTTCAAAGTTGAGCATTATGCGCAAAGAAGATGCCCGCTGTTGTGTTGTTTTTTGTGTGCGAGGGCTTTGGCTCACATTTACGAAGCAAAGGGCTCGGCTGTGAACTGATGTGCGGATTAACCGTAAGGCGAAGCTGTGATCTTGTGGAGTTGTGAGCGGTTGAATGGCAACGCTGCCAGGCGATCTGCACCTGTTGGTTGCATAGCTCGGTATCAGTAAAGGTCGCGCACCTGGGACGCAACGGCTGTAGCTTGATGATAGCGTTCCATTCCACTTACGTCCTTGCACCTTGTTGGTTTGCTTTTTGTTTCAGTTACATCTGGAAGTAGCCTTAATCGGCATCTAGCAGAGGCGGGCAAAACAACCCTACTACATCACCACCAACATCATGAGTATTTGACTGCACCCATGTATACAACTGCGTAAAGCGTCAACTGGTGAAACGTGCATCCTGTTTAGTGTGCGGCGCGTGGGTTGGTTGCATTGGCAAGCCAAATGTGGTGTGTGTGTGTGTGTGTTTGTGTGTGTGTGGTGTGTGTGGTGTGTGTGTGTGTGGCACTGTGCCCCTTGCTGTGTTGCTCCACGCTCCCCTCGCAGCCAGATGATTCTGTTGTATTGAAACGTACAAGCAATGTATGTATAAGTCAATGGAGCATGTGCCCCGAGCGATTGGAATTATTTATTTCAGCGGTGTGTATTTTAAGTTTAAAGCCTTTTCTTTCCCCTTCTACCATTAGAGATGGGACCAAATTATGATGGGAATAATTAATTGAGCCATACTTGTGGCATATCAACTAGACTAGCGAAACGCCACAATCCTGTCGCAAAAGCGCAATGGAATTGAACATTTTTATTTTCCATTTTTTTTGTGTAATTTTTGGGGGCCTTTTTGTTTGATATGACTTGAATTCTTTGGCCCTGGTCGTTAACTGTCACTCATGCCTGCTTGTAAACCTCTTATCTTCGCTACGCAGGGCTTAGTCTGATTGAACTAAAGTTGTCTGTTTCTCATGCTGGAACTGTCTTCGTTAAGCTTGGAAGCCTGAGTAGCGGCCTATTTTCAGCACGTAATACAACGCCGCCCCTCTCAAAACTAGATTTCCAAAGCTAAGCGTACATGTTAATCGAAAGAACTGCACGTGCATCCTGTTGGTGCCAACTTAAGGCTTATGGCGGACTTGTCCTGGCAACCTTGCCATCCAGGAAGATCGTACTGAATGTCTGGCAGCAGCACCAAGAACGATCTGGGCGACCTAACACAATCAAAAAAATCCCCGACTGCGCAAGCTACATTGGATGATGAAAATGATGGCGAGAAGCCCTCGCTAAAGTGCAGCAAGGGGCTTTGATGAGGCCTATGGCAGAAAAGCAGGTAAAACGCTGGTTGACACCACGGTCCGTTATTTTTTTCGTCTTAGGATTTCCCGTGTCCTACAGACACATTTGTCATTAAAACAAGAAAAATGGGTTGTCAAACTCAACAGCATTTTTTTAAACTTTCTGTTGAAGGTCTGGGAGCCCTTTTGATGTTACGTTACATAATGATCTCATTTTTCGATTTCTTGCTTGCTTTTATACTCTCCAGTTGGCACTACTCTCCTACTTCGGCCCAGTTTCGACTGCAGCATTAGAACGTAGAAGGTCCCAGTTTCTGCCGCAGGATAATTTCGAATTGATATATAAAATCGAAGAGAATTTTTGATTGATTGTAGACATCAGTCAAGTGATGCCTAACTTGGGTGTGTCAAAGTGTGGTGTGTGGTGTGTGTGTGTGTGGTGTGTTGTGAGGAGAGAGCGCGAGAGAAGAGATGAGGCGTCAAAAACTGTTGAACTTTGCCTGAGGCTTATCTGCTAAATACTCTTTATTATGGTGATGCTGGATTATGTCAGTGTCTTCTGTTACAATAGGATTTGATATCTCTGAGTATAGAACTGATTGCAATATGAATACAAAATCGTACAGATAAGGGAAAGGAAAAAGACAATACAAAGGACTGAAGTCAAAAGAAACGTTCGATAACCATGCTGTGTATCCATACGCTCTCTCTCACTCTCTCATCTCCTCTCAGTCTCCTCTCTCCGTCCATCTCTCTGTCTACCTCTCTCAAAGCGTCTCTCTCGTCTCCTCTCTCCATCTCGTATCAAACTTTCTATCAAACGCCAAATGAACAAGAAGGAGGACTCAAAGCGCACTGCCATGGTGCACTATGATTAGTGATGTGGATTCATGGCTTGAAGGTGTAGGTGTCTTTTCCCAATCCGAACCAGAAATATATTGTGGAATTTTGCGGCTCTGACTTTGTCATATCGCTAGTCGAGTTTGTTGTGTGCTCAGCTGGGTTGAAGACCTGGATCATAAGGTTTCACAAACTTGATAATGTACGCTATCTTTGAGATAGTATTGCTGCAAGGTTGCCTGACCAACACCTGCAGTAAGTGCTCTGTATCTTCCTGGGCTCTTGTCGTTAACACCCGACAACAGATATTAGCAAAAGTGAAAGTAGAGAGGAAGTACGGTGTCCTACTGTCAATGCAGCTAGTCTGTCCTGTGCAGGATCGTGTACCTGAGGTCGGGCCGGCGTCGGCAGGTTCACAGGGACTTTTGTCGTTGTGAAACGGATCGTGGATGGCGCGCCCTCGCGGAGGGGGACGTTGTTGGACGGACGTTGGTGGCGGTCCCTTCTAGAAGGGTGTCGTTGCATTGTCTCAGCGGCTGGGGACTGGGAGAGAGGCGTCGTAAGGAGTGAATGCCGAGCTGAGGTTGCACGCACGATTTAGATAGAGAGGGGAGAAATAAAGAATGATCGATCGGGATGGAGATGGTATCAGGGGTCGTGTCTCCGCTGGCAGGCAAGGTCGGCAGGACCCCTGAATCGTCCCCATCTGGTTTGATCCAGATGTGTTATCTGGCGGCTGCTGCACCAGAATGTCGTTGTCTTTTGTTATTGGGCTACATCTTATTACCCGGGAACAGTGGTAGACAACATATTCTGTCAGTCGGGTTATAGTATCTTCGTGTCACGGTGCTGGACAGAGCGAGTTCAAAACAATCCAAGGAGGCATGAATGAATACATAACCTCGACTGAGGATGTAAGTCCAACTAAGATTTAACTTTTTTCGCTCGTACAATGGAGGTAACGCGCAGTCGTCTCTCATTTGACTTCTCATTATAATGAAGAATCCACATAGTTCTTCTCGAACCTTCCGTGCTACAGTCAAAATCGACTTGTTTTCTCAGTATCTGTGTATGAAGTCATTATTCCCCTCATATGTGTGTCCTGTCGTGTATGTATCAGTTAAATGTACACGGTCAACCCAATATGCAGAAAATTTTGTCATTTCATAGTTTGTTGTGAAGATACTGTTAACGATATGTAATGAAGTTATATATCATTTAAAGATAGACGATAATCGAGCTTTTTTGTTCAGTCTCTTAGGGATGACGCTGAAAGATGTCGAAGGAGGATGGCGGCTGCATCTGATCTTATCAACGGACTTTCAGGAGAGAAAGAACGGTGGACAGATCAGATGAAAGAATTCAAGGCACAGATTGAGAGGCAAGTCTGTATAAGCGTTTCAGATGAAAATGCTGTTTGGCTTTCTTCACTTGTACGAAAAGCACATCTGTGTGAACACATATCTAAAAGCTTGCGTGTGTGTAGGCCTATGTAGAGTAGAGTCTTTCTGTTGACAGTAAGGAGCACATCTACTGATGCACTCACCAACACGCACACACACATACACACACACACACACACACTCTCTCTCTGTTTTTCTCCTTCTCTCTCTTTCTCTCTCTCTCTTCTCTCTCATTCTTTCTCTCTCTCATCTCTCCTCTTCTCTCTCTCTCTCTCTCTGTCTGTCTCAGTCTGTGTCATTGTCTCTGTTTCTGTCTGTCTGTCTTACATCTTTTTTACAATTATGTTTTGTGTATTTTCGTTTCTTTCAATAGACTTATTGGAGATGATATTGCTGTGCACGGGGTTTCCTGTCTTTATTCTGGTCCATTCAACCAAGATTTCCGCCATCCTGCTCAATAAACGATGGTCAAAGGAACTTCCTTGGCAGCAGAATTGCCCTTCACACAGTCGCTCAAACATTGTGGAATGTTGGTCGCCCCGACTACCGTAAGCAATGAATATCATTTCTTGAAGTTAAAGAAAGATATAGATAGGACAGCTGAGTTGAATTCTAGTCTCATTTGGAGAGGGACGGGGTTTGGGGGGGGATGAGCAATAGCTGTATGTTTCCACAGAACATTTTATTGGTTAGAATATGTTTTGAACCATCTGCACCAGTTCCACAGATATATGTTATTGCCACACAACGTTTGGTTATGTTGTTCTTCTAATACTGAATCTGGTACACGGGGCTTTCAGGTGGCTGAGTGGAACCTGGAGGGTCTTCCCAATGACGAACTTTCTACACAGAACGGCATCATTGTCACCCAGGCTGCGCGCTACCCTCTGCTTATTGATCCACAGGGACAGGGGAAAAACTGGATCAAGAACCGTGAGCAGCAGAATCAAATGATGGTGAGTTTCCTTCAATTTGTGAGTCCATTGAGCTTTATGCATTCCGTCAGTTAGATTCACTGTCATACCCACCACTCCCAAACCTCCATCTTCTCTCTCTTTCTGTGTGTGTGTGTGTGTGTGTGTGTGTGTGTGTGTGTGTGTGTGTTGATAAAAAGTCCCTGACCCCTCAGAACATGTCTTGCTAAAGCTGCCAGCACTTTAAAATCTAACTGTGGTCATTAGGTATAGTTATCCACTTTCTGTCGTGTGAGATCCTCTGCCCTCTGTCGAAATGCATACACGTCATTCTGAATGTTTTCTGTCTCATTCACTTGAAATTGTGTGTTCGAAACTTCTCCTTTCCTATCACTTTGTGGGTTTTGCCATTTTTTCCGTCGTTATTTGTTGTCGCCCACTATTTTTATCTGCTTAGTGGCCCATTCGCCAGTTTCTTTTTTCAAATGAAGTCTTATTCCTTTTGATTTGCTTGTGTAACAAAGTGAGTATGTGGTAACCCTGTTCCTGTCGTCCGCAAGTGCACAGGTGTGTGTGTGTAGGTGAGCCGGGGGGGGGGGGGGAGCAAGTTTTAACACGCAATTATCAATCGCCAGCGGAAACAAGCTTTGAAGGTGGATAAAAAATAACATGATATTTTTTCACCCATCTTGTGTATGAGGATTTTTTAAACGCTGTATACTGTATTCGTATAGACTGTATACGTATGTGAACGTTTTCAGCAGTATTTCAGTTGCAAGTATGATATTTGAAAAATGCGATCAGTTACGACTATTGGTGTATTGATTTATGCACTCATGGAAGATAAGTAGTATTTTACGCAAATATTGCAAGAAATATCAAATTAGAAATGATCAAGTCAGGCCCCATTTAATGCAGTCGCTAGCAGGTATAGAGCAGAGGAAAAATAGACATCCGACTAAGTACAGGACGAAGATCAACCCCATGTAACATATCTTGGTCAGTATAATAAAGAAGTCGGAGTTTTTCAGTTGTTTTTTTTTTTCACAATCAGGCAGCTGAAGCCACGTGAAAGCCGCGAACTGAATGGCCTTGTTTTCACAAATCATCATTTTATCAAACGCAACCGGTGCATCATGAATTTGTCTTTGTGAAAGGATCAACAAAATCTGATCGATGGCGCTAATAAACGCAAA
>JADBJO010014149.1:40000-49023 GCA_016801955.1 Conus betulinus | reverse complement strand
TTGTTGTTATTCTGTAATACCTGATTCATGAGCCTGCCTAATTTAATTTAAAGTGTTCATCGGTGCCTTCGTGAGGTTTTTTATTAAATGTATGTGATGTGTGTACTCTTATTTGAGGTGATCTGTGTGTGTGGTTGTGTGTAGTGTTGTGGGAGTGGTGATGTGTTGTGTGGTGTGTCCGTGGGCTGAATTACTTTCAAAAGTTTTCTTAAGGTTGTTCGTGGGTTAAATTGATGCTTGTCGTTGTTTATTTGAGGGGTCGATGGTGGCGTGTGTGTGAGGTGGGGTGGTTGTGTGTGTGGGTGTGTGTGTGTGTGATGTAGGTGCCTGTGTTGGTTTTTTTTTTTTTTTTTTTTTTTTTGTCGGTGTGAGTGTGTGTGTGACGTGTGAACCCCCCTGGTGTGAGGGTTGTCAGTGTGAGTGTGTGCTGTCGTGGAGTGTGTGCTGTGACCCGGGTGTGTGTGTGTGTGTGTCGTGCCCTGTGTCCTACGCTTGTTGTTTCGTGTGAGTGTCGTAGTGTGTGTGTACCTTGTGGGAACTGTGTGTGCTCGTGAGCCCCACGTGTGTCTGGTGTATGCAGCAATTAAATCTCAGAATGAAAAATTGGGTATTCCCATCTTCACACTAAGAAAGACTGGCTATTAAAGCTGTCTATAGGATACTGTTCTGCCATCATCCTACACCGAGTACGCGGACTATGTATACAAAGCATATTACACCAAAAATGCTTATCTATAGTGGCCTCTAAAATACGTCAAGATACCGTTACCAATGTGAATGATCGCGTAGTTTTCTTCGCGCCCGCCTGCACTACACCGGACAATGTTCGGTCTAAAAAGAGCTCCCCCCCGCGAAGCAACGTGCTAGAGCTGCAAAAACCAAATACAAAAGAAAAAAAAAGATAAAGAACTGGTTCTGAATTACTTTTCACAACCAAGCGTGACCCAATCCCCTCCCCATGAGAGACGGAAAAAAAATGAAGCGCCAAACTTTAAAAAACAAACCCCAATCCTCACGTTAGCCTCCCTGTTAGGTACACCGCCACGCGACTCAAAGACAAGCACGGATTACAGCGACAAACACAATTGCATTCCACATACTCGGCCGTAGTTTCTTTTAGGCAAAAAAAAAAAAAAAAAAAAAAACAAAGATAGATTTAGGACACATGAACAACGTAAGAACAAGAAACCACCTTGTACATTTACCATCATAATTCAGACGCCCAAAATGAGCCCATGTTGGGTGTTAATATCGAAGCATGCTTTCTTGTAGTTTAGATTCACCTAACATAAAATGACCCACATCCAACATGAGCACATGGCGCCGAGCTCCTGCGACCACACATTGACGAACGTAATTTTCGTGCTGTTGAGGGGGGCAAAAAAAACTCGATCACAACGGAACCGTTATCTAGCTAAATAATTATTATACTAGGGTGCTGTCCATGTCTTGTCTTTGTTGTTTGTGACTGTCAAGTCTGTATAGCCACGCTGCTTCATGCAATCATGAGCGCGATCCAGTTATCTATCGTCGCACTTAGCAACGTAGTTTTCAGTATACTTTTAGTAAAGAAAATGTCGTTCAGATTCAGATGGAAATATATGCTGGACGCGTTGTTTTTTTTATTGTTGTTTTTTGGTTTTTGTTTTTTTTTTGTTTCTTTGTTTGTTCGTTTGTTTCCTAGTTTTTAGTTTGTGTTGTTTGTTGTGTTTTTGTTTTGTGTTGTTTGTTGTTTGTTGGTTATGATTCCGGTTACTGTTCTTGTTTATTGTTTTTGTATACTTTTTTTTTTTTTATCCAAAGATCCCCCCCAGTCTGGCGGGTGCCGGGGAAGAGGGGGCGATAGTAGTAAAGGTGGGGCAAGGGGTTTCTGACTTCACTGGGAAATGTACAGCGGCCCAAAACAGATTGACGTGAGTGGATGAGATGAAAGAGTAGGAGCGAATATTGTGTCTGTAGCCAGACTTTAGTCTATTTTTCGCAAATAAAGTGCCAGTTGGCCAGAAAGGTGGGACTTGAGAAGGGACTCTACGCTTACTCTCGTCCACATTAAGACAGAGAATTCAGTTACTAAAGTTTTCATTCGTAGATTGGGGATCGGGGGCGTGGTGTGGGCAGTAATCTGCGTACATTATTGTATATAATTCTGTGACGTTCGTTGTTAATGACGATTGGGTGAGGGGCGAGACGGAGGTTGCCGGAGGGGGGGGAGGACGGGGAGGAGATTGCAAGTGGGAGGGAAGGAGGAGGACAGACTTTTCTACCCAGCCTATTCAGGTTCAGTAAGGGTTGAGGAACGGTGTTACGCAGGCGAAAGGTGTGTGAGGCCAAGGGGTGGTAGGGGAGGGTTCCCTAAGAGGGAGAGGAGAAGTAAATGGGAGGTTGAGGGAGGGGGGGAGGGGGAGTGAATGAGAGAGAGACTGTGGAGGACCTGGAGTTGTGTACGGTTGATGCCGACTGGCTGCCCCACAGAACAGATACCACTGTCGTAATCCAGTTACTCAGTGAGTGTGTGGTTTTGTTTAGTGTTGTGGTGAATGTGTGTGTGTGTGTAGGCTGCTGATGTTGTGGTGTGTGCGCGTGTGTTTGTGTAGTGTGCCCTGTGCTGTGTTTCCGCTCTTTGCTGTCCAGGTTTAGGAATACTATTTCTTGCCTCTCACTAGGACACACCCCCCATCGATCCCCTCTCACTCCAAATACGCACATGCTTACTTAATGGTGAATGGAATTTTAAAGGTCTCTGGTCAGTTTCTTAATAGGTGATTCACTCGAGTCGGGCCAAAGTCCGCTCACCCGTCTACCAACCTGTGCACCGCTCCCCTCCATCCTAACTTCTACTCCCGCTCCCACAGCCCGCCATTCCCTCTAGTTCCTTGCCCGTTCCAAGCAAGCACCCACCACCTGAATGTTGTCACAACTCTTGAAAATAAGCGCGACTGCTGCTGAAATAGCTTATATAGTTACACAATACAAATCTTCCCGAAATTCTTATGGGATTTGTGAAATAATGCATGATACATCCTATATTGGTGTGTTTTTGAAAAATTTCCACGGCACGTATTGTTTTTTCGTTTTTGTTTTTTGGTAAATCAAAACGTACGTAGGTTGCATGGACCGTGGTAGCCCCGACCTATTCTGGAGCAGACCCCAAATTATTTGCTGAACGACAGCCCCGCGTGTCCGTGACGACGATGCGATGCAGTAGCGTCGCGGACTCAAGACTGGGAGTCGTGGGTTCGATTCCCTAAGAGCCATGTGCGGGATTTTTCTGCCCTGAATCGCCTCTTTTCACCTGGATTAGCTACGAGACTCGGTTGGAAGATCTGGGACCACACAGTCGACGTTTCATCCACTTAATGGCTGAGTATCCTGATGAGGTTGCCTCAATTTTACTGCCCAACACTGCGCGCTGAGGTGTATGTATTTGACGCCAAGCAAGAGATGAAATAACAGTAGTAAGCCGTATAGAGTACAGCCCTGTTATGCAGTCTAGGCCGAATCGAAATCGTAGCCTCATATTCATCATCCATTCTCCATCCGCCTCGTCCGCATAAAAACAAGTTCAAATTTGTGTGAGCTTTCATGCGTGCCTTATGGTGACCTCCCCAGTTTTCGATTCCGCTCTCCATTCGAGTTGTAAGTAAGCAATTCTTTTTTGTGTTTTCCCACTATAGATAAATAACAGCTCTGCGGAGATGTATCACAACCAGAAAACCCGTCACACTGCTTCACTCGCAACCCCAGACCACCACCCCCATCCTTAGCCACACAGCCACACCGCTCCCCAAAAGATAAAATTAATTATGGTTTCCCCCGCTCTCAAGTCCAGAATTGCAATATGATGTAAATAAACAGACATCGCGTTGTCCCCTCTCGCGGGCTGTAACAGAAGAACCTTAACAGTTTTCTTTTTTACCAAGGAGGGCCCTCACGGCAAAATCATAAACGCGTAGATTACCAATGCATAAATTTCATTATGTATAAGATAAGATTTTGTGTTATACAATATATATATAACTGAAAAATTATTGTGGCTCTTTCCGGGGGAGACCGGAACAAACCTTTTATACAGCCTTTTCTCTCTTCTATCTATTGCTTATCGAGTCATAAAATCATTAAAACACATACAAGATGATAAAAATGTCTAGTTCTAGCGTAAGATTTTTATTCAATGAATAAACGACCCTTGCGTTTGCAAAAGGAAAGCACTTGACAGCTTTCTTCTCTTGAGCCACCTGTGCCTCGATCGAAAAAAAACTAATGAAAGACTTGCCCGGGGTCTTTGAAACTTCGAAGTACCAGCTGCTCAATTGTTATTTATAAGGTATTTATAAGCTAATATTTTTTCGTACAATGCAAGACTCTGTCTTGCAAAGAAAACTGTTTAACAGCTTTCTTTCTTCCGCCTATGCTTCATCAAAAAAATGATCATTCAAAATTAAAAGCCGGATACCAATACATGTGAATTTATTACTGTAAGTACGAGTCTTTACCTATGAATAATAAGACCCAGGAGTGTTAAAGACACAAACAAACCAAACAAACAGTTAGCAGTTGTCCTGATCTTCTAACCGTGCCTCATCGTTCATCTGCACAAGGTGCGTGGTGTGTATTTACTGACGTGCTCCTTATGTACATGAGTCATGATTTTTTCATTGTGCGCCATTCCCACTTCATGTCGGCCCCCATAGATTTCCTCGCTTGGCTAATTTGCTAGCTCTAAATGTCTACACAGCTTCAGTCCAAAGTTCCGTTTTTCCATCCATGTCAATTTTTTTTTTTCGCAGTTGACAGCGCTGAACACAGGTGATATAGGGACGGCGTATTAGAGTAGAGTATGAAGAATATCGATGACCAGCTTGGAACTGGCCCCTGCAAAACAAACTAGGGGAGGGGGGGCGACAGCCAGGAGGTTTCTAGGCCTGCGGGGGTGGTGTGTGTGCGGGTGTGTGCGGGGGGGGGGGAGGGGGGGGCTGGCTTAGCGGAGGGAGGGGGTTTTGTAGCAGCCGGTTGATCTATCTTGTTTATAGAGCCGAGGTCCCTTTTTTTTGAGGGGGGGTAGAGCCCCGAGTTTGCTTTTTAGATAGTTAGTAGTTGAGCCGAGTGTGGGTTTTTTTAGAGCCGGCGTGTGGGGGGGGGGGATGGGGGCGGGGGAGCGCGCGGGGCCAGGGAACGCCGGGACGCCGCACGACCTCTTAGAAGAAGCGGGTTTGAGGGAAAATTTAAAGTAGGTAGACGGAGCAGCTGCAGATTGGAGACAAAATCGTTAAAATTCTGATTGTGTATTACAGCCACTGCAAAGCCCGTGATTGCTTTTGTGTGTTCTGTTTGCATTGTGTTAATATTGTAGTGCCATCTCGCCTGGTGTTGGCATTGCAAAAAAAGTTGCGTTGCAATCAAATCGTTATCTTATAATCCCGGACAGACTACAGCCGGTGTGTTTTTCTCTGTTAAGTTTTAAAGATGACTTGATCTCTTTCTCGAGAAGAGTGTGAAAGGGTTATTATTTATAAACGTAATTTTGTTTAGCGTCAGTCTGTGTTAATAGTTAAACTTTTGTTGCATTGCCAAGCGCCTGCGAGACAGGGGTTTTGGATTTTTGGGATGCCCATAGACAAAATTGCGTTATCATTTGGTTGATTGATACTTGTTTTGCTTAAAGCTAAAAGAGAAAGAGGAAGTTTTTCTTTAATCAGAAAAATGAAGGGCAGGTGGTGGAGGCTGGGGGGGGGCTGTAGACGTCAGTGTAAACTGCGGGGACGAGGCTTAACAAATCCACATGTCTGGGACTAGCATCAATGCAGGTTGAGATCTTGGAGGACCCTCGTAGCCGGACCCCCTTTAAATTAGCCAACGGATGTTTAGAACATGCACTTGTGTTGGATTCCCTTCGCGCGCGCACCCCATGTGTGTGGCACTGTGTGTGTGTGCTTGTGTGTGTGTAGTGTGTGTTGTGTCGTGTGTATGGTATGTGTGTCCGTGTGCGCCGACATCGAGCTGCCCAGAGCGCGGAATAAGCATGTGGTATGATTCTGTAATGTGCGTGTGACTGCCACGCGCGCGCGCAACTGCGCCCCACTGTGTGTGTGTGTGTGTTGATGTCGTTGGCGGCTAGTGGTGTTGCTGTGTGTGGGGTGTGTGGTGTGTGTCGTGTGTGTAGGGACGAAGACGGTGCATAACGTGCCGGCATTGTGCGGATGTTGATGGTCTAGCTGGAGCGTGCGCTGGCGTTCTGTGTCGTACGTCAAGTGTTGTGCTCGTGTGTGTGTGTGGGGCGGCTGGGTTGCCTCCCGTGTGGTGGTGTACTTGACTGGCCTTCCCTGACTAACCTACGTAATTCTTTTGTATTACGTCCCGCTTGTCACCTCAGCGATCGAGGACATCCGTCGGTGATGGCGAACGTCAATCAGTGGACTTGTGGGTAGGTTTGCTAGCTAACCAGCAGACAGACAAAAAGAAGTGTGTCGTGTGTGTGTGTGTGTGTGTGTGGGTGTGTGTGTGTGTGTGTTGATGCGCGTAGCATGCGCGCGCGCGCGTGTGTTTGTGTACTGTGTGTATGTTTATATATGTATGTGTCGTGTGTGTGTGTGTGTGTGTGTGCATATGTGTATGTTGTGCGTTGTGGGCGTGCGTATGTCTTGTGTGTGTGTGTGTGTGTGGCACGCACGCACGCACGCACACACACACCACACAACACACACACACAAAGCGCGCGCGCGCGCGCGCGACGCGCGCGCGCTTTCGGACAGTCGGCTTGTATATATAGAAATATCTCTTTCCATCCCTTCCTCCCTCCCCTCCCTCCCGATTGGGAACAATTTCAGTTATGTATCTTGCCCCTATCATCCTCTCTCCCCCCCCCACCCCACCCCACCCCCTACCCCACCCCATAATCTCCAATCCCTCTATGACAATCTTCATGGTGAGTGTGATTCATTTTCTCCCCAATCCCCACCCCTTCACCCTCTCTATCAATCTCGCCTGCGAGATAGACCTCTGGAGAAGAAATTGGGACCTGCCTCTTCTGGATGAAATGATCCTGCCCCTGTTTCTCATTGACTTCCACGCTGCTTGATCTTTAGTACCCGCCCTCCACCATCCACCCCTCTTCCTCCTCTCTCTCTCTATATCTCTCTCTCTCTCTATCTCTCTCTCTCCTCTCCGCCCTCCATGGTGGTTCGTTCGTTTTCTCCAGGTGGTTTCGGCTGTCTGGCTTTGGGCTTTCTTGCTTCGTGCTTTGTGGACTTGCAGCAGATATCGAAATCGGCTACTTTAGATGGCACTGACGGTAGGTCTGGACCAACGGATACCCCCCCCACCCCTCCTCCCACCTCCCCAGTCTCTCTCTCTATCTCTCTCTCTCTCTCTCTCTCTCTCTTGTCTCTTCTGTCTCTGTTTGCTCTCTGTCTCTCTGGTCTCTCTCTGTCTCTCTCTCCTCTCTCTCTCTCTCTCTCTCTGTCCTCTCTCTGTCTCTCTCTCTCCGGTCTCTGTCTCATTGCTATGTTGTCTTTATGGCTCTTTTTCTCTGTGTGTTCTGTCTGTACTGTCTGTCTGTCTGTCTGTCGTCTCTCTCTTCTCTCTCGCTCTCTATCTATCTCTTCTTTCTCTCTCTCTCTCTCTCTCGTATATACTATCTATCTCTCTCTCCAATCTAAAACTTTGTCTCTCCCTCTTTGGTGTCTTGTCTTGTTCTGTCGCTATATGTCTGTCTGTCTTCTCTCTCTCTCCCCCCCCCTCTCTCTCTCTCTCTTCTCTCTCTCTCTCTGTAATCAATGGATCCCAGTGTGGTGTGGTGGATGATTCCGGGGGAGGGATAGCGGGAGAGTGGACAAAGTGTGGTGTGTGTGTGTGTGGGGGACGGGGGGGGGGGCGGGGGGAGGAGGAGGGGGTGGGGGAGTATGGTGGAAGTTTGGTGCATTGCGCGTAGAGCACGTTGAATTCAAAGAAAAGAAAACCTCCTCGTCCATCACCGAGCGTCTGCACGCTTTGTCGCCATGGGGAAAAAGCCTGTGTACAGAGGCCCCTTTATCTTACCGTCAGGAGAAGGAGTAGGATAGTATGATGTTAGAAGTAAGGAAGTAGTGCAACCATGTGATAAGTAAAAGTAGAAATGTGTGTAGAAGTAAGTAGCAAAATGGTAGTAGCAGTGTTGCCATAGAGCAGTTTAGTAGGTAGAAATATCATGGTTGTCGACCGTGCTGCTCTGTCTCCATCACCACTAACTCCACACACGCAACCGCTGTGATTAATCGACCTGCTACGGTCATCTTATAACCTCCCATGCTTATCATTACCACAGACTCAGACTCTGAAATGTCATACGATCCAGCCATAGCACCCCGTCCCCCCCCCACCCCCCCTCCATCCACCCCACCCCCACTCCAAACTACTCCATCGCGGATTAAGGGGGGTAGCGAGGTTCAGTCAGCAGCGTTCTTCCCGGACTGACTCGCCCATCGGTTTCTGTCTGTCTACAGGCTTCTTGAGGTCGCCGTTCTTGGATTCCGGTTTGATTGAGGGACGTCCTTTCCGTCCCCAAGTCGTATCGTCCCTTCCCATCCCCCCCCCCACCCCCTTCCCCCTCCCCCCCCCCCACCCCTCTCTTCACTCCCCATCCTCCGTCCCATCCTCCAGGTTTCCATCCATGCAACCTAAGGGACGCGGGTCTGGGGACAGCTGGCGGCGGGGGGGAATCCTGGGAAGGGAAGTACCCATCCAGTCAGGGACGTGGACGCGACGCTTGCTCCTAGTTATTGGAGTGTGAGTGAGGACCTTGACCTTGAACTGGTCGATTCGCTTTCGTACGTCCTCGTTTGGGGAGGAGGAAAGAAAGTGGGCTTCTCCTCTGGACAATGGGAATGTCCACTCTCCCACACCCAAATGCCCCCCCCCACCTACCCCCCTCCCCCCTCCCCTCCACATTCACCTCCTTGCTGTTAAAAAGGTTTGAAGCTGTTGTCTGGCACAACAGAGAGAGAAACAAGAAGTATGAAAATCTCTTTTGGGTCAATTAGTAATGTTCT
>JADBJO010014149.1:15000-30000 GCA_016801955.1 Conus betulinus | reverse complement strand
CCAACGTAAATCGTTATTTCGTTTTCTAAGCTCATATTGTATCAAACAATTTGTACAATCGACGCCAAGTCGTAAATTATCAGTTACAGATTAAAAAAAAAAATAATGTATGTAATCTGTATGTTCAAAACACTTCGACGGTTTCCTTCCAACTCTATCCCATCATTCAACAGCGCGATGCGTGGTTGACTGGCGTGTCAGCGCGAGGCAGGTTCGCTCATTGGTCATTCGTACACATATCAACCAACTGTTTTTCTTCCGTTTGGAATTTGTAAACAATTACGGAAGCCGAAGATCAGTCCAGACTGACCCCCCCCCCCCCCCCCCCCCCCCCACCCCCATGTCTTTGCGTTTCATGGCTCGGACCGGAACCGGAAACGCCGGCGTAACTTGTTGAAGATGAGGGAAGGGAGGGAGAGGGGGAGGGGGGTGCTAAACAGCTGCTGTGGAGGGGGGGGGGGGGGGGGGGGGGTGGCGGGGCGGAAGGGGGAGGGGCGAGCAGGGAAAAGGGAGAGTTACGGGTGGATGAGGCGGGGGAAAAAGGGGGTGGGGGGGGGGGGATGGAGATGAAAGGCATAGGTTACGTCTTAGAAAGGAATGGTGGGGGGGGAAAGTAATGCAAAAGGACGTTTGTAGATTGGCTTTAGACAGTTAACACTCCGATTTCATTCTAGGCAGTGGAAATTGTAGTGTGGTGTAGTGTAGTGTGGTGTGATGCAGTGTGTAGTGTAGTGTGGTATGGTGTAGTGTAGTGTAGTGTGGTATGGTGTAGTGTAGTGTGGTGTGGCGTAGTGTTAGTGTAGTGAGTGTGGTGTGGTGTAGTGTAGTGTAGTGTGGTGTGGGCGTAGTGTAGTGTAGTGTGGTGTGGTGTTGTGTAGTGTAGTGTGGTATGGTGTAGTGTGTAGTGTGGGCGTGGCGTAGTAGTAGTGTGGTGGTGGTGTTGTGTTGTACCGTGTAGTGTTGTACAGTGTAGTGTTGTGCGGTCTGTTCTGTATCTTGCACTGCACTGTTTGTTTGGCGTTAATGCTGTACTTCTTTATTATCACAACAGGCTCCACTGTGTCAACATTCGAGCTGTTCTCTCAAAAGAGGGCCAATCGATGACATCCATATCATTGTGCTCTGCCTAAACAGAAAGAATGCGTTTTTTTAATCGGCTGAGAGAGAGAGAGAGAGAGAGAGAGAGAGAGAGAGAGAGAGAGAGAGAGAGAGAGAGAGAGAGAGAGAGAGAGAGAGAGAGAGAATCGATCTTAACCTTATGTTGTCCAGCAACTGTCAACATTGGTGTCGTTTGACATTCTCAGAAACATTGATTGTATTTGGATGTAAAGTAGGAGTTGAAACAGATTTTGGTCTTAATTATAACCTATTGCTTGCAAAATTTTAGTGTAAGCGCGTGTGTGTGCGCACGTGTGTGTGTGTGTGTGTGTGTGTGTGTGTGTGTGTGTGTGTGTGTGTGTGTGTGTGGGTGTGTTCCAGCTCGCCCCTGTCTGCCTCAGTGACCCCAGTTAACCCTGTCCTGTGTAACTTGATGGGCACCTCGGTGATCTGGTGCGGTCAGTGATGGAGTAGATAATTACTGCAGTCAAGGGGGCTGCTAGCAGCACGGACAGACTGACTGGCAGTGTGTGTGTGTGTGTGTGTGTGTGTGTGTGTGTGTGTGTGTGTGTGTGTGTGTGCGTGCGTGCGTGTATACGTGCGTGCGCGTGTGCGTTCGTGCGTGTGTGTGTGTGTGTGTGTGTGTGTGTGTGCGTGCGCGCGCGTTTGCGCGCGCGCGCGTACGTGTAGGCGAGTGTGTGTGTGTGTGTATGTGCGCGCGCGCGCGCGCGCGCGTGTCTGTGTGTATGTGTGGTTGTGTGCGCGTGCGTGTGTGTGTGTGTGTGTGTGTGTGTGTGTGTGTGTGTGTGTGTGAGAGAGAGAGAGAGAGAGAGAGAGAGAGAGAGAGAGCAGAGAGAGAGAGAGCACTATTCGAACGATGAAATACATTGAGATTTTTTCAGAGAAGCTTGTTCTGCTGACGAATGTGAAATTACATCAATGTCAGGACTAACAGAAGGACGACTAGCGAGATCAGCAACGTGAAGTGTCACGGGCAGGACGAATAGAACGGCACGCTGTGTAAAGTCTCTGAAAGAGAGGAATAGCAAGATCCACAGTGTGATGTGCGCTTAAAGAACCAGTAGCAAGATCCACAATGTAAAGTGCGCCGGAAGGACCAATTGCGAGATCCACAATGTAAAGTCTACCAGAAGGACCAGTAGCGAGATCCACAATGTAAAGTCTACCAGAAAGACCAGTAGCGAGATCCACAACGTAAAGTCTGCTAGAAGAACCAGTAGCAAGATCCACTGTGTAAAGTCGACTAGAAGGACCAGTAGCGAGATCCACTATGTAAAGTCTGCTAGAAGGACGAATAGTGAGATCCACAGTGTAAAGTCTGTAAGAGGGACTAGAAGCAAGATGTACAGTGAAAAGTCTGTTTGAACGACGATTAGCAAGATGCACAATGTAAAGCCTGTTAGAACGACAATTAGCAAGATGCGCAATGTAACAGTCTTCTAGAAGGACAATCAGAAAGATGCACAGTGTAAAAGTCGGCTAGAAGAACGATCAGCAAGCTGCACAGTGTTAAAAAGTCTGCTAGAAGAACGATTAGCAACATGCACAATGTGAAAATCTGCCTGATAGATTATCAGAAAAAGTGTACATTGTAACAGCTGCTGAAGGAACAAATAGCTCGACACACAAGCCAACTTCGAGGATCGTTCAATAAGACATATGCTCAGGGAGAGGTAGTCACGATCGCGCAAAGGCAAGTTTTGGTATTGGCATACTTCTTGTGGAGATGAATATCTGATTGTTTTACCGTCTTCTGCGATCACAAAAACCTAGAACCAACATTTTCAACTCGCTCCTCCTGAACAAACATGTGATTTCGGTACAACCGCAAAACAAAACAAAAATTAAGTTCACAGTGGTTAGTATGAAAATGTCAGTTTTTGTGAAGTTGAAATTATTGCCGAAAAATACATGTAAATAACGGATTATTGGTCATTCCGATTCGGTGATATCTTTATGCATGGGGAAGGCTGGAAAGTCCTGAACAATGCTCGTTGTTTTACTTAGTTTGAGTGCCCTAATACTTTTACCTCCTGAGAAAAGTCAACGTTAAAGTTTACCCGTGGACAGACACACGCACGTATGCACCCAAACTGTAAGAGTCAAAGTTAGTCAAAGTTACAACAACAACAAAAAAAAAAAAAAAAAAAAAAAAACGTTTAGTTAAGCCACAAAAACTTTATTTCTCCTTAATCACAGTTCAGCTTCTTGTTATAGTCTGCTGTACTGCAAAAACGTACACAGCTTTTTTTTTTTTCAGCAAAGAAAAGTTTTTTTTTCACGGATAACTGCGACAAAGTAGAACTGACTGGCATACGAGTCAATGCTCTTGAGGAAGGCCGTAAACGCAACAGACAAAAAAATGCTCGAACGTGCCAGCTGTTCCGTTTTCTTATCGACCTTGCCCAGCATACAAAGCAACCAACTTTTCTCTCCAATATGCTGACACTGTCTCTTCCATATCGATTTTTTACTTTCGGTCTGTGTTTGTTGAATACTTCATTCAGTTTCTGCTCAGTGTCATAGACAAAAGTTATTTCCGACTTTCTTCATGATCGATTTGGCATAGATGGTTCCAGGTCGGCCACCTCCTCTCTTGTGTTTGAACTGCATCTCGTCTTTGACCGATGGGAGGGAACCTCGTTGATCAGTGAGCTGACAGTGGTACGGTTCATGTGTCAGGGGAGGTACCTGATTTATTCATATTTATGTCAAAAAAAAAAAAAAAAAAAAAAACATACTGATGTCTGACGTTAGAGTGCATGGCTGGTACGGTGATCTGTTTCTGTCAAGACCCAAGTATGGGAAAACACTTCGACCCAGCTCCCGGAAACATGAACAACTTTACTGCAGTAAAGAAAAAATGAAAAAGAAAAAAAATTAAAAAAAATGAAAAATATAAAAAAATAAAAAAAAAAAAGAAAATTACACGTGTCGAGGTTTACGTCAGCTAGAGAAGCGCACCTCCTTCCCTCTCTTCCTCCTCCTCCTCCCCTTTTTCCCCTCCCCCCCCTCCCGTGGTTAAAAAAAAAAATGTTTTTTGTTGGCTGCGAAGTGAATCAAAATAACATAATGTAACTGTCACCGTCATACATATTGCGCAGTGTGCATTGCAGAGCGCGCTTGGCTGGCATATATGGACATGTAAGAACTAAGTCATACGAATTGTGGTTCCCTACCCCCGTACACCCCCACCCCCCACCCCCCTTCTACCCACCCCCCACCCCCCTCTACCCCCACTCCCCCCTCCCTTTGACTGGGATCCGTTTCCAGACTTTTCTGGACTCATCTGTAGACTACATTTGATATTTCCACCAGGTTTTTGTTGAAATTGATTCAGCAGTTGGTTGTTTGTTTGCTTGTTTTTTGATGTGTTGTCGTGCTGACAGGCAGACAACAAACAAGCAAACTCAACAGACGCCGGTGAAAACATAACTTCCTTAGCGAGAGGTAAACCAGCTAGCTATCTTCAAATTGATTCCCAGGAGCCGCTCATTTTTTGTTTGAGGGAAAAAGAGTTTAAAGGGTTTCCAATTTCCTTTTAAAGGGCTTCAGCCGCACACCAAACAACGAAATTCAGCAGGGGTTGGGGGGATTGGGACAGGAGGAGGGGGGGGGGGGGGGTGGGGGGGGGGGGGTATATTTACACTTCTGGGGCGACTGGAAAGCGGAGCATACTGGTCAAATAGTTGTTTAACGCTAGGCAGGACGGGCACTTGATGAGGAGCTCTTGCCACATTGGTGCTGGAGCTCGGGATGGCATGGGATGGAAAAGAGGGAGGGAGGAAGGGGGGGGGGGGGAGCGGGGAGTAGAAGACGCTATGCGTAATGAACACATTGTCAGCGATGTTGTCCCTGATGACGTGTTTCTTCGATAAGATATCAGATCGCACGCACGCACGCACGCGCGCGCGCGCACACACACACACACACACACACACACACACACACACACACACACACACACACACACACACACACACACACACACACACACACACACAGACACAGCGCGCGCGCACGCACAGACAGACGCGCGCGCGCGAGACAGAGAGAGAGAGAGTTTCCCGTCACTTCCACTCCCTCACCAAAGTGGATTGGTTGATCTCCTTTATCATTTTTTTTTTCCACTGGTGATTTTTTTTTTTTCCGGTCGACATTGGAGTTTGTGGGAATCGGGAAGGGGTCTGGAATCCCTAAACTTCACCCTCCCTCCCTCCCAGCCCTAGTCCCCCCTCCCCCCCCCCCCCCCCCCCCCCCCCCCCCCCCCCCCCCCCCCCCCCCCCTTCTTTCAAAGAAAGCAAGTGACGTGAGAAACGAGGTTTCTATCAGTCCACGACGGTTTGTGTGTGTGTGTGTGTGTGCATGAAGACAAGATGGAGGAATGGTGGTGGTTGGGAGTGGAGGGTGTTGACAGTAGGGAGGGGAAGGGCCGCAGAGGCTCAGCCGGGAGGGGGGGGGGGGGGGGTTGGGGATATTAAGTTGGGGGGGGGGGGGGGGGGCGGGGGGGACACGGCCAGTGTGGACTGTACAGACATTCATCAGTGGACGACACCTCCGTCTTCACACTGCCCGGGGGGGGGGGGGGGGGGGGGGGGGGGGCATCAATAGAGGCGTGGCGTGGAGGGTGTGTGGAAGAGGGGGGGGGGGGGGGGGGGGGCGGGCACTGTCCAGAAATAAGCCGACGGGGGGGGGGGGGGGGGGGGGAAAAAATAGGGAGAGAGAGAGTGGGGGGGGAGGGAGATAGGGGAGAGGGAGGGAGAGGGAGAGAGAGAGAGAGAGAGAGAGAGAGAGACAGAGAGAGAGAGAGAGAGAGCACGGAGCCGGCACAAAGCGCGCACTGCTCCAAAGCCCATCCACAGCAGTGAGAAAGCTCTCACCCTGCAGCTGGCATCCTTCATGTCGGAAGTGTGCGCATTGCACGCTCAAGGGCACGTCCTTCAGACGATTTCAAGTCAATATTTTTATCTGCGTTCGCTGGTGAAGATCTCGAGTGTCGTGTGTGCATCTCGTGTGTGTGTGTGTGTGTGCATGTGTGTGTGTGTGTGTGTGTGTGTGTGTGTGCATCTGAGTGTGTGTGTGTGTGTGTGTGTGTGTGTGTGTGTGTGTGTGTGTGCGGGATTGGGTGAGGGTAGATCTTGTGCATTTTTCGTCAGTAAGCTTCAAAAAGTAGACAAAAGTTTGCGGGAACAAGAACGAGACCCGGATGCCCTTGAACACAAAATGTTCAACAGAGAGAAGACAAAAAATTTCAACTTTTTACCAGAGAGAAGACAGAATTTGCAACAGAGAGAGAAGACGGAATTTTCAACAGAAAGACGGGCAAAAATGTTGGCTGAAAAGATTGATAGTGACCAGCTGTGATAAGCCGGCGCGACTTTCTGTTGTCACTCAGTGCATTCAATCGTTAGCTGGCAGATGAAAATACAAAGACATTAACGAGAGTAGGGGTGGGGTTTCTTGACCTGAGCTACAACTGCCCCATACCCAGTATCTTCAACTGCCCCATACCCAGTATCTTCAGCTATCCTAAACCCAATAACTTCAACTATCCCATAGCCAGTATCTTCAACTATCCTAAACCCAGTAACTTCAACTGCCCTATACCACTATCCTCAACTATTCTAAACCGAATAACTCATCTGCTGCCCCATACCCAGTATCTTCAACTATCCTAAGCCCAGTACCTTCAGCTGCCCCATACCCAATATCTACAACAACCCCATACCCAGAAACTACAACCCCATACCCAGAAACTACAACCCCATACCCAGAAACTACAACCCCCATACCCAGAAAACTACAACAACACCATACCCAGAATCTACAACACCATACCCAGAAACTACAACACCCCATACCCAGAAACTACAACATCACACCATACCCAGAAACAACAACCCCATACCCAGAAACTACAAAACACCATACCCAGAAACTACAACAGCATACCCAGAAACTATAACAACCCCATACCCAGAAACTACAACAACCCCATACCCAGAAACTACAACAACCCCATACCCAGAAACTACAATAACAACCATACCCAGAAACTACAACAACACCATACCCAGAAACTACAACAACCCCATACCCAGAAACTACAACACCACCATACCCAGAAACTACAACAACACCATACCCAGAAACTACAACCATACCCAGAAACTACAGAACACCAACACAACTACAACATCATACCCAGAAACTACAACACATCATACCCAGAAACTACAACACCATACCCAGAAACTACAACACCATACCCAGAAGCTACAACAACACCATACCCAGAAACTGCAACAACATACCCAGAAACTACAACAACCCATACCCAGAAACTACAACACCATACCCAGAAACTACAACACCATACCCAGAAACTACAACACCACCATACCCTGAAACTACAACACCATACCCAGAAACGACAACAACACACCATACCCAGAAGCTACAACAACATAACCCAGAAACTACAACAACACCATACCCAGAAACTACAACACCATACCCAGAAGCTATAACACAATACCCAGTATCGAAAACACACCATACCCAGAAACTACAACAACACCATACCCAGTATCTACAACAACCCCATACCCAGAAACTACAACACCATACCCAGAAACTACAACAACACCCATACCCAGAAGCTACAACAACACCATACCCAGAAACTACAACACCATACCCAGAAGCTACAACCATCCCGTACCCAGTAGCAAAACCACTCTCTGGATGGTTGGTTTGGAGCATGGAGTGTGCACAGGTACATGCCCAATATCCCCCGTGTGACAGAGAGGTGGGAAAGAGATTATAAACCGAGGTTCTCTGTGTGTGAACGCATGCATAACATTTTGCACACACGTAAAATCCCATCACCAACTTACGGAAGAGAAGGCCAGTTTGGCCGTTGGTATGGATGACACGTTATACGCAGCGTCCACCCTGCGTAAGAAATGGAAAGGCTGTAGGAAGTAAGGAAACTGACTGAGCGATATTGAACGATATTGATTGGATGACAGGGGAAACTACTGAATGAAGCGCCAGCTGGCAGCTCTTCGGTCGGCACTACCCAGGTAGGCAGCCTGTTGTGTTAACGAGTGAGGATTGTAAAGTGCTTAGAGCTTGGTTTCTAGCCAAGAATAGGCGTTATATAAGTATTCATTATAATAATAATAATGGTGATGATAATTGTAGTAAATGGGTACGTTTCTGTATCACTCAATCAGTGGGGTATTTAGGGATCATGGCCCCAAATCACTAATTGGGGAGTGTTTTGGAACAAGATGGGGGACAGTTAGGCTCAGGTCTGGGATCGCTCCCTATCCCCCACCCTCTCAGTTTATTTCTGTATTGCCAGTTTTGTTTGTAAACAGAAAATGAGCCTGGTGGGCGCGCGGACACACACACACACACACACACACACACACACACACACACACACACACACACACACACACACACACACACACACACACACACACACACACACACACACACACATCAAACTATCCAGCACGGCCTTTGGCCCGGTGGAAGGGGAACGAGCACACTCTTCTACATTGAAGTTAAGAAACATAATCTGTGTGTGTGTGTGTGTGTGTGTGTGTGTGTGTGTGTGTGTGTGTGTGTGTGTGGTTTGGAGGGGGATAGGGGTGGATTGAGAACAGCAGCAAAGACGTCATTGTGTGTCTAATCTTGATATTCTACACAAACATTTGCGTTAAATCCTGATAATATTTTATCTATTAGATCTAAGCAAAAACTGTAGCTGGAACATAGTTTCGCGTCTATGATGCACCTGAAGGGCATTTTTTTTTCGGCGAACTATTCAAGAATTGGACCAAGACTTTTTTTTTTTTAATGTATTTTGTTTTCCATACCTTGTATATACAGTGGGCACACCAAGTCATTCCATCTTGTTTGTCTTGCATTAAAGTAATAAGTTCTTATTTATGAACGAGAGAGAGAGAGAGAGAGAGAGAGAGAGAGAGAGAGAGAGAGAGAGATCTGAAGAGAAGATTCTGAAATCTGAGGATAGGATAACTGAATAAGCAATACTTTTTTTCATCAGGTCCTCAAAAACAAAACAAACCACGTCACAAATTAAACAAAGACCAGACAAGACAAGAGCAGTATATAAGTACAACCAGAGAGAGAGAGAGAGAGAGAGAGAGAGAGAGAGAGAGAGAGAGAGAGAGAGGTCATCATCTGGGTAATTTGAATGCATTGCAAAAATATGCCATTTACATGAAACAATAAAACACTGGAATTATGATTATAATACCTTGAATAAGTAATCTTGATAGCAGCTTTTGAATGATGCCAAGGAATTCTTTGTTTTAATGCCATCAGGGATTTCGTTCCATTGTTTACCACCTGAGTATATAAGAGAAGTCATATACAGATCAGTTCTAGGAAGGGGAAGTTGTATTCTCTCCTTGTCTCGTAGTTTAGTCTTTCGGAGTTTTTCGTAGAGATATGATGGGGCAAGTCCATTAACTATTTGTAGAAAAATACTGCTTTATTGAATCGACATCTCAATTGAAACGGAAGAATGTGTAATGTTTTGTAGTCATGAATTAGTAGGGAAGATGATTTTAGAAGTACAAGTTTGATTGAACGCTTGTAAATACTTTCTAAGGGTTTAAGACAGTTTTTACTAGCCATATCCCAGAGAGAGAGAGAGAGAGAGAGAGAGAGATTGATACGCAAGGATGAAGATTTTAGGCCAAAGCCTAGTCTTACAAGAGACAAGACAAGACAAGACAAAAATTCTTTATTTACGAGGATAATAGATGAGCACTGACGCGCTTTTTTAACATCCAGTCCTCGCCCTGAGTAGGGACTACAGCATGCAGTGAAATGAAATAATGTAAGAAAGCAAACAAGCAAACAAAGTAGTCATGCAATCATAATGGAACAACAAAAATGAAAATAGAAGAGAAATGAAAAAAAAATAATAATGATAATAATAATAAACAAACAAACAAACAAAAACTAAAAATGAAAATAATAATGAAGGGGAGGGGAGGGAGAGAGGGGGTGGGGGGCTGAGGGAACATATGGAATGTACTACAACATATGGAAATGTACTAGAGACAAGAGACAGAGAGAGAGAGAGAGAGAGAGAGAGAGGAGGGGCTGAACCAAAAAAAACCCACATTGTTACAATCACATAACTGGAAAGCAAGCAATCACGTTAGAAGCCTCGTCTAGAGGTGTTTTTGTGTCAGACGCAACAATGCAGGATGTCAAGATTAGCCAGACAGTCCCATTTTCAGACCCTAATCATCAAACCGGTACGGAGCGAGTGCAATAGCTACGCGGGTTCAATTAAAGCTGTGCACGCCTCCTGATGTCCAAAGAGCGGCCTGACCGGAAATGGAAGCGCTGTTATGGCACAGGACGTGCGCACTACCTGACGTCCCACTGGACCTGCGCGCATCATGGCAAATGCGGAAAATGCGCGCAAATAGTGTGCACCCCTAATTCGATGGGATGATAGGAAACATCGGTATGAAATGAGGTCCATGCACCAAAATGCTTTTTATGTATACACGCTCGATTACACACCTATACACGCACGCGCGCACACAAACTCGCATACGCATGCACGCACAGAGAAAGAACACACACACACACACACACACACACACACACACACACACACACACACACACACACACACACACACGCACGCACGCATGCACGCACGCACGCGCGCACGCGCGCATACACACACACATTCACAGAGACAGACAGACAAAAACAGAAGGAGAACGATAAAACCTCAATGATTTTTCATTATGTAAGGAACTTTGATCTTTAAGATGAAAATCAGAGCTTTCTGGACTGTTTTTTAATTGGAACGTATTGCTGCTTGAAATCGGCTACGTACAGAGGAGGGCTTTTAAACGGTTGTCGAGTAATCATTTGTGAGTGATATTCTTGATCCCTCTGTGTCCCTAGAAAATACTATCTTGTACAATGCTGCCTACTACTTTTTATCGTGTTTGTATAAATGGTATTGTACTTCAAAACAGCCACGAAAGAAATGTATGCCACAAAAACAATTTGAGGGAGAGTGTTGCATACATATTTTCCTTTACCGTGTTGAAGATCTTCATCGTAACCCACATCAAAATAGTTTTATTGCCGTCAGTAATCATTTGGCTCTTTTTTTTTCCACATAAATCAAACAAATGCAAATTTGAATACACTGCGTATGGACGTAAGCGATTTGATCACAACACCACACTGAAGGTGGCGTATTTTGTATTTGATCTCATTGCCAAATAGTCGCTGATGAAGTTTGTTTTTCGATCAGACCTCTCAGTTCCAGCCCACGACACGGTTCATGATTTGTAGTCTGGTATATCCTCCGATGTTAACTCGCCAGCAATCGTGACGTGACGACTGTAGCCGGAGGACCTTGACTCCTGTTTCGGTGTGCATGAGAAAGTCGCTGATGTCCTGAACTGTCGTCCCATGCAGCGCCCCGGAGCAGAGAGCTAGAGGTGGCGAATGGCTTAGTTGGTGGAGATCTTTATGGGGTCCGGGGGTCCCTCCGTCGGCAGTCCTGTGCAGCAGAATAGAGCCGGTATGTGAAACTAGTGTAGGTCCGTCCATCCAGAAGGTCATCGCATTAACCGATTTTTTTTTCAGTAACTTCGGGCCTCTTTGAAATGACCACAACATTGCTGTCGGTAGGGTTCTCTGCTACATGGGTATTCGAGGCGTGACCGATCATTTTAGCCAAGATGACAACCAACAAAAGGATTTTCCGATTCATGTATCTCTGACACAGGTCTGAAACCCAAAGCTCATAGTTGACATTAAGACCGGAACGCACAAACCGGTAAACTCGTTCAGATCCACACCGAGTTTTTAACTGTCTCCCACTTTGGCTGCGAAGAAGAAGAAAGAGTTTTGTGCCGATTTCATACAGACCTCTTCTTTTACACACACACACGCGCGCGTATGTGCTGAAACGTGAGCAAGATTCCACGGTGCATTCTGTTGGGAAAAGCCACTCACTATGAAACATGTTTACACACAGAGTGTGTAAGACTTCGATGGCATCAGGTATTAGCATTTTAACAGCACAACCCTGCACAGGCCTTGTTCAGGGATGGTCCAGTGTATGCGCTTTTCGAGCTTCTAACAAGCATGAACATTCTTCATTAAATTTAAAGGAAAAGAAAGATGTCCAGTTTTAACCTATTCTGGCAACATGGAATGAACCAGCCTGTTCTTTTTAAATAAATAGGATCGAGTTTGTTATGGTATATATGGTAAGAGCCCTGGTATGACTCTCAGGGGTTTGGCTGAGCCATTAACCCCATGAACTGAGTTATTTCAAAACGAGATGTCTGCAGGCGTCTGCAGGCGGAAACTGAAACACAGAAAGATGTACTGTTCCGCCGAGCGAAAGAAGCAAACAGTTTAGAGGGCAGAACGCGACGCCCGTTCGACCTCTTTGGTCTTCTTCAGGCGAGACGAACACAACATGTCGATTGTCGATATTTTCATAGTGTGCTTATCTAAGAGTCTTTTTTTTTTTTTTTTTTTTTTTTTTTGGGGGGGGGGTGGGGTTGTTGCTTGCTTGTTTTCTGTTTATTTTTGTTTGTTTGTTTTTTTGTTGTTGTTGTTGTTGTTGCTTTGTTTATTCTCAGCCGACCACACAGTCCACATCAGACCTGGTTTGAATGTGTAAGAAGATAGAAATAGTTAACATAATGAAAGAAGAGTAACACATGAATTCCTTTGGCACCAAAACACGCACCCAGCCGTAACCACGATGGGTCGTTTTTCTCGGTCAGAATGATTGATACTGATTGTACCGCGTGTAGATTTTTTTTATTCTGCCGGACATCTGTTTTGATGTGTGTGTGTGTGTGGGTGTGTGTGTGTGCGCGTGTGTGTGTGTGTGTGTGTGTGTATGTGTGTGTGTGTGTGTGTGTCAGAAGAGAAAAACTAAGAAATAAAGAAAAAAGGAACGAGTGTTTTTTTTTTATGACAAAGATAGGTTTTTTTTTCACGAATACAACTCTAGTTTAAAAAGTGGGAGAAGAAGAAAAAGAGCGAAATGATGAATTAACGAACTTCTGAGCTTCAGATGTGTAGTATTGGTTTGCTTTGATTTTCTTGGATTCATTTCACAGTGGGTAAACGCTGCCAGATGCAGCTGACTCGTGCTCGTTGTCAAGCCTCCACACAGCTCTCTGTTTTCACCCTCGTTTCCTCATACGTTTTCTGGACCAGCCAATTCTTCGAGTTTTGTTTTGTTTTTGTTTTTTTTTTTTCCAACTTTCTTTCTTTCTTTTTAAAAACTGTCATCCAGGAAATAAGTCATCTCCGTAGCAGGAAATGCCACTGGGTAATTTCGCACATGCGTGCCTCTGTTATCTTCCCTCTCCCTACCTCCCTCTCCCTCTCTCTCTCTCTCTCTCTCTCTCTCTCTCTCTCTCTCTGTCCCCCCTCACTCTCTCTCCCCCATCTCCCTTCCCCCTTCTCTCTCTCCCCCCCCTGTCTGTCTTTCTCTCTCTCTCTTCCCCCTTCTCTATGTCTTTCTCTCTTTCCCTCTCACTTTCCCTTTCCCCCTCTCCGTCCCTCCCCCTTTCTCCCCCTCCTCCCCTCCTCTCTCTCTCTCTCTCTCTCTCTCTCTCTCTCCTCTCTCTCTTCTCTCTCTCTCTCTCTCTCTTTCTCTCTGAGGAGTTTGTGATCTAAGAAATATGAATGCATACGTTTGTTACTGTGCATGTGGGCCTTAGTGCGTGTCATCTGTGTCCATAATTACATGTCCTCTTTTTTTTTTTTCTTCCACTCAACCTAGCCTTGATTTTCTTCACTGTATTGTATGACATCTCGTGCGCATAACTCAGATAAGCCAGGACATATTGATTCAAGCCATAACAGATTGGAAGAATTGCCCTGTTCCTCAAATCTGAATGCTTGATTGATAGCGTTCTCTCTCTCTCCCCCCCCCCCCTCTCTCTCTCTCCTCTCTCTCTCTCTCTCTCTCTCTCTCTCTCCTCTCTCTCTCTCTCTCTCTCTCTCTCTCTCTCTCGCTCTGCTTGCTCTCCAGTGATTCTTATTTATCACCGTCTTTATTGAATGTAAACTAGGTGTATGCAGAATAAGCACGAGGAAAAGAAACGTGGAAACGTCGTGATGTTGCCCTGCTTGTGATGGGACACAAGATGAACATCGTTCCTAGTTGGTGTGTCCAGCAGATCAGAGACACATTTAGCACTATTGTTTCTAAACGAAAATGTATCACATGACCTTTAACAATTTTTGTCTATTATGCCTGAAACGAGAGGGAAAAAAAAACATGATGAACTCTTAATTTTGTTACTCTTTGGTATACTCGGGGAGGGGGGGGGGGGGGGGGGTAAGCAGTATCTCTCGTCTTTCCGTATACTCTTCAATGACAATCTTTTTTGGTTCTTTGTTCTCATTCATCTGAGAAATCTTGTGTGACTTACAAATACGCCTTCTTGTCATTTCTTCTGCTTCTTCTTCTTCTTCTCTTCACTTCTCTCTCTTCTCATCTCTCTCTCTCCTCTCTCCTCTCTCTCTCGCTCTCTCTCTCTCTCCTCTCTCGCTCCGTGCGCGCTTTCGTGCGTCGGACAACACGCAACCCAAAGAGGCGGTCGGACGACAATGGACTGAATACCTTCCTTTCAACGGTCACTGTCTAGCCACGGTGCACTTTGGTCAACACTCGCTTTGCTGTCTCAGACGATAGTGCACAGCCACTTTCGTGTAATCCTGCCACCCGAGTGGGATCCTACTCCTTCCACCGCCCCCACCCCCCCTCGCCGCACACACCCCCCCCCCCCCCCCCCCACCACCACCCAC
>JADBJO010014149.1:0-10000 GCA_016801955.1 Conus betulinus | reverse complement strand
AAAAGTTACACTGTGTTGGGTTTTCTTATGGGAGCAAAAGCTACCCTACTTGTTTACTATCTATCCGTTTATATCAAAGTCATTTGTGATATCCTAAATCCTTCTCGAAGTCTACTTCTGTCCAAGTCACGCATGTATACCCGTCCATCCTTTTGACAGTGTCCCTCTCTATGTCCAAGTTGCTAGTTGTACCTATCCAGCCTTCTCTGACTCGGTTCCTTCTATGTGCAAGTCACTTATGATACCCGTCCACCCTTTTCTATGTCCATCCTTCCATGTCCACCCTTTCCCCATCCTTGTCTGAATCCGTCCTTCTATGTCTTAGTCACTTATACCCGTCCGCCCTTCTCTATGTCCATCCTCCTATGTCCCCCCTTTTCCCACACCATCCTTGTCTGGATCCGTCCTATGTCCAAGTCACTTGTGATACCCGTCCACCTTTCTCTTTGTCCACCCTTTCCCCCATTCTTGTCTGGATCTGTCCTTCTATGTCTAAGTCACCTGTGATACTCGTCCACCCTTGTCTATGTCCATCCTTCCATGTCTACCCTTGTCCACACCATCCTTGGACAGACATCTCGTGGAGCTCCTGGGGAATCCTTCAGTACAAATTCCTCACCTTCCTTCTGGGAGTTCTGTGCTAGCAGCTTCCTCTCTCTCTCTCTCTCTCTCTCTCTCTCTCTCTCTCTCTCTTTGCTTTTGTTAACAGTTCAACTGGGTTGGTTCTGGAAAGTCATTTTCACGTATTTTTCGTCTTAACTTTCCGGCGTATCTGGTGGTGTCTCTTCTTTTTTGCCTCTAGATTGTGAACAATGTTGCAATCATGATAAAGAAACATTATTGCTGCGTGTCATTCATGTGCGGAAGGAAATGACGTTTTGAAAAAGTATTTGGGGTGGATGGGGGGAAGTAGGGAGTTCAGAAATAGAATGAAAACGAAGGAAAAGATTGACAGAGGCTTTAGGGGTAACAAATTATAAACTTTTTTTTTTTTAATAGAGCAAAATGGGTTAGAAGTTCATACTGCACAACAAAAAACCCAGCAAGCAAACAGACAGACAAAACAAAATTGGAAATTAACAGGAAACAAGTGCGTGAATGACAGTTTAAAAAAAAAAGGCAATATTCCAAGCTCTCCCTTACGCCTTAGACCGGAGACAAGACCCAGTCCCGCAATAATACTGGCCTGAAACTGTCAAATACCCTCCTTCTTCTCCTCTTCCTCCTCCTCCTCCTATTCTTCTTCTTCTTCTTCTTCTTCCTCCTCCTCCTCCTCTTCCTCTTCTTCTTCTTCCTCTGTTACTACTACTACTACTACTACTACTACTACTACTACCACTGCTACTGCTACTACTACTACTACTACTATTTTTTTGTTTGTTTCATTTTGTAACCGCGACTTTATCAGCGAAAAGTGTGCCACGAGTGTGCCATAGTGGACATGATTAGTTCACCAGCAGGGGAAAGGGGGGGGGGGGGGGGGGGGGAACGGACGTCATCACCAGGAGAGTTACCCGGCTCCACAGGTTAGAGGAATGCGTGTACCAACGAGGAGGAGTACAAGGCCTCAACACACGATTGATGTGATTCTCCTCAGACAGGAGTAACGGATATGACTTCGTGCAATGGTTGCCTACAGTTACATCTGCGAAAAGGTGTTGGATTAAACGAGATAGAAATATACGAGTACAGGCGTAATATATACACTTTTTCTTCACAAATATGAAAAAACTAGTTAAATTGGTTGCGTGAAAAAAATCGCTAAAGCGTTAGTCTTAAGGAGCCAGGCAGAACACAAGTCGCATATCAAAGACAAACAACTGTGCTGTCAGACTCTGTTGCTCAATCAATATTGTTCATCACCGCGTGCGCGTTTGTGTCTGTGTGTGTGTTTGGGGGGAGGGAGGGGGGGGGGGGTTATTGTCCTTGAGATGTGGAAAACGCAATCTTTGACCTATCCACAGGTCTGACAAGAATCACCTAACACCGCTTAAAAGAGGTCTATCTTATGACAAGTACTTGGCCTTCCTCAACTGCCTGAACACAGTTAGTATCCTTCAGTGGGTTCAGCATCGTACTCTTTCACAGCTCTCGGCCTGCGATTGTCCACACAGAATCGGACCTTACTATCCGTCTTCGCCAGCGGCGCAACGGAGATATTGTACGGCTAACAAGCCGGATCGAAAACCTAAGTTTCAGAATGTTCTCAACTTCTTTCAGGACCACAGCTTGCTTTGCATACTGCTTAACTCTGACTGGCGAGGGGTCATGGAGTGTGTTAAATCACACTGGCCAAGATCAGTCCGCAAGAGAAGACCAGTTGCAACCCGCGTCTTGTTCTTGGCGATCTTGACCATCTGTTCCCATCTGCGTAGCCGTGAGAGTTGGCCCAGAATGAATGTCCCTTCACTGTCTCTTCCTTCTCCAGCGAACACAAGGGAAGCCTACGAGAGTTCTTCTCGAGTCCTTCCTCATCCATCACGACTGCAAGTTTCGCAGAAGGAACTGGACTCAGGGTTTCCTGGACCCTCTGAACATACTGCTTCAGCTTGCTTACTTAGACTGAGACGCTCCCGTGTCTTGCGACGCACGAGGCAGTCAAGGCGCTCCACTGTGCACGGTCCTCAGCCAGTTTGCTGGTGTCACTCCATCCTCTGTCAACGAGCCGGAGGTCTCTCTCCACTGTCTATCGCCAGCTCATCCTGGGTCGTCCTCTTTTTCTCTGGCCTGCTGGGGTCCATTTAATGGCCTGGTTTGCAGGTCTTGAAGAGGGTAATCTTTAAGACATTACCCAGCCAGTGGAGGTGCCGTCTGCAGACGATGGTTGACACGGGGAGCTGTTTGGACCTCCCCCTGACCTCTTCAGTTGGTACAACGTCTAGCCATTTGATGCCCAAGATCTTACGTAGGCACGTAGTATCAAAAGCGTCCAGTTTCCTCTCCTGGGTGGTCTTCGGTTGCCAGGTTTCAACAGGTTGGCATGATACAACTTCAGCTTGGCGGCCACGGCGACCTTGTCTTCAGCCTCGCCCTCTCTCTCTTTCCACACCCTCGTAAAGCCCTTGCCAACTCAGAAGAACCTTTGCTTCCTGGTCTGATTGAACGTGGCCTCGTCTTGCGATCAAAATGCTTGGCGTAACGACTGGAAGCCCTGTTCAGCCTTTCCATAGCTATGCACAGGTCTCGCGTCTTTGCGGTTTCTGAGATCATCCATATACTGCGCTGTTTGTTTTGACCTTTTCAGCTGCCTCCTCATCCACCCAAGTCTGCTTCTGGACTGCGAGTGGCCCTTGGACAGTTCATTCATAGAGGAGCTCAAAGGGGGAGAACTCCAGACTTCCCCGAGGAGCTGTATACAAACAAAAGAGCTCAAATGTACCGGTTCCAGAGCATCGACTGTTCATGGCACTGTTTCTTAAGCCGTGATTTTTGGTGTATCATTGAATCTCTTCGCCAACCTGTTGAACTGCGCATGGTGAGGAGCTGTCGTCAGGGTTTTTTTCTTTTGTATTATTATTATTATTATTAGACGGCAGATGTTTAACGTCACACACCGTTGCACTGGTACATTGGGTTTCACAGTCCGTTGGGACTTCAGAAGGAATACCGCTGACCTGCGACCGGCTCTCGCGCACAGCTGACAGAAATCTGTACCAACTGTGCTAGAAACAGTAAGCACAAAACATGCTGATCGATAGAAGCGGAAGAAGAAAAATGGTACGTGACAGAGACGGCCCAGAATGTGACAAGAGACAACAGGACTATCATAACCAGACAGCCAGGCTCTCACCATTATCGCTGTCTACCATGTATGTTTAGTGAAGAGGGGGTTCTAAGAGCTTGCCCTCGGTAATATGTCTTGTCAGCCTCGTGTATATTGTCATGTTGATCCGCCTCGGAGACGACGGTTGTCTCTCTTTCTCGAGGTCGTCCATCTGTCCGACTGTCGATTTTCTTTGAAGACTTAGGAAGAGAATCTCTGTGATTGCTGTGGATCAAAGTGCGGGTCGTTCTACGGTGATGTGTCGTGTTTTTCATGTCAGGGACAGAAAAGGTTTCCAATGTTGGTTCTGAAATGTTCTGAAATCTCTCTCTCTCTCTCTCTCTCTCTCTCTCTCTCTCTCTCCTCTCTCTCCCTACTCTCTCTCTCTCTCCCTACTTCTCTGTCTCTCCCTTTCGCTTTCGCTTTCCCTTCTGTTACTGTGGATGATGTTTACGTTATTATTACACATCTTAACAGACAGCATACGTGGTCTTGATGATTTAGATGGTAAGATTCTTAAACTTTGTGCTCCTATTGTCACACACTTCTTAACTTAATTTGTACAATCTCTGTATTGACAAAAGCTATTTTGCTGATGTGCGCAAGCAAGCCAAAATGACTCCTATCCATAAATCTGGAGGTAAAACTACCCCATCAAATTGATACCTATCTCAATATTATCAGTTACATCCAAACCTTTCGGAAAAAACCAGGTCTATAAACGTCTTATGTCTCACGTTTTGCAGAACAACGTGTTTTATCCTAATCAATCAGAATTAAAACAAACAAACAAACAAAGAAAACCAACAGAAAACATTCATGCTGCATTGCCTTAACTAATCTCGTCGAGGATTGGATCATTAATATAAATGAAAACACATTCTTGGGGTACGTTGGTCGACTTTGCGAAAGCTTTCGATGTCATTCACTATTATTTGCTGCTACGTAAGCTGGTCTTTCACAGGCTTTCCGACCATACTCCTTCTCTTGTCAGATCCTTTTCTTTCTAACCGTCGGCATAAGTTTTTTTTTTAAAGAACAATCCCAATTCCAGACACATAAGGTGTATCTACCAAGGTTCTGTTCTTGGTCCTCTTCTTTTTTCTTTGTATGTTAATGACCTTCCCTTACACATTTCGGAAGGCGCATTTGAACTATTTGCAGACGATACTGCAATTCATTCGAGTCATTCTGACTTGAAACAGTTATCCACAACTTTGCAAAGCAATGTTAGTCACCTAAATGAATGAACTAGGCTCCATCACATGTCCTTGAACAACCAAAAAATAACAACTAAATGCATGATAACTTCGCGGCAAAAACGGCAAAAAATAACCTTCAGTCTGCCTTCTATACATTTGGGGTGATACAGTCATTCAGGAAGTACATAATCACAAAGTCCTAGGAGTCACTATTGACAATAATCTCTCCTGGACACCGCATATTGATAATTTATGCAAACGCATTCCCATAAAGTTATTTCAGCTTCAAAAAATAAGAATTTCCTCGATGTTACAACAAGGAGAACATCTTCCATGCATTTATTTTATCGTTTAATGATTATGCCTCAACACTCTATGATCGATGTAATGCAAATACATTAAAATACCTATACAGAATCCATAGACACTCTCTCAAACTTAGCTTGACTATTGAATATTATTTAGCCCAGCATATCCTACCATCATCATGTAAGCTACAGTATAACAAACCAGTTGTGATGTTTTGAATAATAAACGGTTTGCTCCTCCTACACTCGCCGTACGACTTCCGCGAGATCAAACAAAATACACAGAAAATATTGCAATGAGAAAAACCATGAATTGATCTTTTTAAAAGACAAGCCCCACCTACTCTGGGGGACCCTATGGAAATCCTTATCGAAGTACATCAAGGGTAAAAGCAGTACTAGTTCCTTTAATTCAGCGTTTTTGTTTTAGGCACTAAAAAGCTTCAGATTACACTTCATATTAGATGTTATGTTGTTGTTTCCGTGCTCAGTAATATGGAAGGGGAAAAAAAGTACCATGCATTATGACCTAATTTTACGTTTAAACGAAAGTGAACATTTTTTTTCTCAGTGGATCAGCTGGTGTGGTGAGCAACGAGCTCGCGCAGTGCAGCGGTGCACTTGATATGAGTTTCTATATTAGTCTGTTCCCTTTTGAGGCCAGCGGGGGGTGTGTAATTTCGCTTTTTTTTCTCTCCTGTTCCTCCCCCTATTTGATTTTGCGCCGTCATTCATGTTCTTTATAATTTTTTTTTTCGTGTTTATTTTTTCGTGTGGCTATCAACGGTGGAAAAAAATTCTTATTAATGAGGGCTACTTTTTAGACCGAGTGGTTGAAATATAATTCCCGATGAGAGAGTTCGTTTGTTGTGTCTCTCTTCGTCCTCTTTTTCTATCTCCGCTCCCGTGTCTCCCTGTCCGCCTCGTCCCTCCCTCTACCTCCCCACCTTCTGTTATCTGAGTTTCTAGTCTCTCTCTGTCCTTTGACAGTCCACAATCTGGGTTTGTGTATTCGCTTTTTTTCTCTCCCATCATCCTGATATTGATCCGCGGTGCTTCACTGTTCTCTCTCTTTTTTTTTTCTTTGTTTATTTGTTCGTGGCTGTGTGGGAAAAACTTCTTATTTGCTACTCTGTTACCGTGGTGTGAAATCATTCTGTTCCTTCCGTCCGTCTTCTCTCTCTCTCTTTCTATCTCCCTCCCTCCCTCCCTCCCCTCTCTCTCCTCTCTCTCTCTCTCTGTGCCTATGTCTCGCTCTGTCTCTGTCTCTCTCTGCCTCTGTCTCTCCCTCTCTCTCTCTCTGGCGGTCTGTTTCTCTCTGTACCGTCTCTGTCTGTCTGTCTGTCTGTCTGTCCTGTCTCTCTCCTTTCTCTCTCTCCTCTCTCTCTCATCTCTCTCCTCTCTCTCTCTGGTCGATCTGTTCGTCTATCCACGTCCTGTCTGTCTGTCCGTCTCTCTCTCTCTCTCCTGCCTCCTCCTCTCTCTCTCTCTCATCCTCTCTCTCTCTCCCTCTAACCCTCTCTCTCTTGAGTAAAAACACTTTTTTTTCTAACACCATGTACCCTGGGACGTGAGTGATGATATCCCTAGGGTGATTTTTGTGTGTACATGAGCATCTAAACCTGGCACCAGATGGTGGTTAATGTGTTTTAAAAGCTTCTTCACCCTCAGCACCATTGATTCAGGCATGACAAGAAACGAACAAACCCACAGAAAATAAGACTGTCAACCCTGAATATACACAGTAACCCCTCTCTCTGACCTCCTTTTTCTCTCTCGGCAGTGCTTGTCCGTCACGTTTCTGTCTGATGTCCACTGCTCTACCCTCCCTTCGCTTTCTATCTCACTCTGTCTTTTCTGTCTTTCTCTGTTTCTCTGTTGTCTGTTCTGTCTGTAGTCTGTTCTGTCGCTCTCTTTCTCTCTCTCTCTCTCTCTCTCTCCTCTCTCTCTCTAGTCAGGACTGGGTGGGGAAAAGCGGCTTATCTTGCTTAAATTAATTAACCTGTTACATAACATTTCATTTCGTTCGTGGTCGTTTCATTTCTCTCTCTCTCTCTCTCTCCAGACGCACTCTCTCTCTCTCTCTCTCTCTCTTCTCTCTCTCTCTCTTTATGCCCTTCTGTCTGGTCTTGTGGCCTGTATTCTCTGTGTCGTGTCTGTTGGACTGTCAGTCAGTCATCGGCCGCTTTCTCTCATTCTCCTCTCTCTCCTCTACGCTCTCTCATCTCCTCTCTCTCTCTCCTCGCATCTCTCTTGCCTTCTGTCTGTAGGTCTGTCTGCAGCTCTCTCTCGTTTCTGTCTGTCTGAACGGTCAAGCCATTGATTCTCTGCTATTTCTTCATTCTCCTCTTCTATCGATCTCTCGATTCGCCTCCTCTCTCTCTCTCTCTCCTCTCTCTCTCTCTCTCTCTCCCCCTTCACCGCCCCCCCCCCCCTCTCTCCACTCGTTCTGTTGACTTGAGGGAAAAAAACACTTTCTCTCTACCCTAAATGCCATCAGTCACACGAGTGAGATGTCCCCAGTGTAATTTTGACTTGATCTTTCTTCTCTGGAGCCAGACCGGTTGTGAAGTGGTTAAACGCTTCTTGCCGCTTCACGCCAGTGAGTAGGGGGACACTACAAGGAAAGGAACAAACATACCAGACAACAACAAACAATTCCATACACCGTCACACCAGACACGCACACCAATCACCTGTCCTTTCTTGTTTTCCCTGGCCATTCGCTACCTGGCTGTTCATCTATGTCTCTGTGTTCCTCTCTCTCTCTCTCTCATCTCTCCCGTCTCTCTCTCGCGCTCTCTCTCTTTCTCTCTCTCTGTGTTTGTGTAGTGGCTCTGTCTGTCGTCTGTCTGTCTGTCTGTCTGTCCTCTCTCTCGCTCCCCTCCCCTCTCTCTCTCTCTCTCTCTCTGCTCTCCTCCTCTCTCCCGTTCTCTGCTGTCTGGGTCTCTCTCTCTCTCTCTCTCTCTCTTCTCTCTCTGCTCTCTCTCTCTCTCTCCGCCTAGTGTGTCCGTCTGCTGTCTGTCCTGTCTGTGTCTGATCTGGTCGGTCCTCCCTCTCTCCCTCCCCTCTCGTTTTCCCCCCTCTCCCCTCCTCTACCTCCTTCCCCGGCTGGGGCATTGTGTGGGGGCTGTCTGTGTGTCTGTCGTCCTCGCGCTCCCGCGCTCTCCCTCTCTCTCCCTCTCATCAATCGCGGAAGGCACATTGCGCGCCAGCAGACACGCCGCGCGGCGCGCCCCCCCCCGTTCACCGCCCCCGCCCCCCCCCCCCCCAAACCACACGCACGCACGCCGCGGCCACACACGACCCACCCACCACAACCCAACAACACCACACACCACAACACACACACACACAAACACACACAAACACACACACACGCCCCACCACCACCACCCCACCCCTGTGGCTCTTTCCTCTTTACGTGTTTGTTTGGGTGTTTGTTTGTCGGTGGGGGGGGGGGGCTGGCGCCGCGCGCGCGCGTGGGTGTATGTGTGTGGGTGTTGGTGGTGTGTGTGTGTGGTGCGGGCGGGGGAGTGTGTGTGGGATGTGTTTGCGTACTCTGTGCGTGCGTGTGTATGTGTGAGTTTACGTGCGTGCGTGTCTGGTGTGAGAGTGTCTGTCTGTCTGATCATGGTTGTCGTGTGGTGTGCTGCGTCGTGCAAGAGCGCGAACGCGTGTGGTGTGTATGTGTGTTGCGTGAGTGTTGGTGTTTCTTCTCTCGGACACACCAGTTCATTAGCGGACATTATAAAACAAAGAAAGAAATCAGACTACAGTTACCACCCCTATATCGACACTGACCGACTTGTGTTCCCTAGCGATCCACATTGCTGTTCATCTCTGTTCTGTCAGTACGTCTCTCTCTCTCTCTCTCTCTATCTCTCTCTTCTCTCTCTCTTCTCTCTCTCTCTCCTCTCTCTCTTCTCTCGCTCTGTATGTCTACGTCTCTCTCCTCTCTCTCTCCGCTCTCTCTGTTCTCCCCCCCCCCCCCCCCCCCCCCCCCCCCCCACGGTCATCCCTATAGGACGACGAGCTCCTTGTGATGATATTAGGGATTTTACACTAGCTAGCTCTTTCTGTGAACCAAACCCAGGTATAAGAGAAGGAGCTCTGTAGTGCCTTCGGATCCAAGATTCAGGATATCAAAAAAAAAAAAAAAAAAAAAAAAAAAAAAAAAAAGAAAGGAAGCGACCAAAAGTAAGATGTAGTCACCCCCCGAATATAAAAAGTGACCTCTCTTTTGTCGATCCTTGCTCTTCGCCCTTCCTCATGGTGGTCTTCGTTTTTGTTTCTTCTGTCTCTCTCTGTGTGAATCTGCCTGCAGTTCTCTCTCTCTCCTCTCTCTCTCTCTCTCTCTCTCTCTATCTCTCTCTCTGTTGCCATTATGATGCTCCCCAGCCAACCCCACACTGCGGTCTCTTTCCCCTCCTGATTATTATTTTTGTTGGTTTTTCGTTTTTTTAGTTTTGTGTGTTGTTGTTGTTTCATTTCTCTTCTATTTTCCTGTGAGTTCCACTGTAGTGGCATGACCGCTTTGTTTTGTATGCTTGTTGCTTTTTACATAATTTCAAATTTCACTGCGTGTTGTAGTCCTATCCCCAGGGGGGCGCGGACTGGACTTGTAAAAAAAAAAAACGACGTCAGTGATCATTATTACTCCTCGTAAATTGTCTTGTCTGTTTGTCCGGTATTGTCTCTATCTCTCTCTCTCTCTCTCTCTCTCT
>JADBJO010014148.1:45000-49028 GCA_016801955.1 Conus betulinus | reverse complement strand
GTGACAAAATTGAGAAGACAGCGTAGTCAACTATTCCGCATGTAACTAGACTGAACCACCACACAACAAAGCAAAATTGTTTGTTTCAATACTGGGGCGGTGGGTGCGTGGTGGGGGTGGGGGTGGGTGGTGGGGGTGGGGTCGAAAACGCAACTGGTTCTCTGCATGGTTTTGTCTTTCGTTTGTTCCCATTCGTTGGAGGGTTTTGGACAACTTTCATTCCTGATCTATTTCAGCCTTCTGTGCTTTACAGGCTCCGTGTTGTCTGTGACCAGTCCACGATTTCGTGCTGGCACCTTAAAATTGCACATTTTACTACTACTTACAACTCCTACTATTACTGCTGCCACTGCTACTACTACAACTACTGCTGCTGCTACTATTACTACTGCTGCTGCTGCTACTACCAATACCACTACTATAACTACTCCTACTGCTACCCCTGCTGCGACAACTACTGCTGCTGCTACTGCTACTACCCACTGCTGCTGCAACTACTACTACTACTGCTACTGCCGTGCTGCTACTACTATAACTACTGCTACTGTGCTGCTGCTGCTATCACTGTTGCTCAGCGTTAGCTACTGCTACACAACTGCTATTGTCGCTACTGCTATCACTGCTATCACAACCGGACTCAAGAGTGGGCACTGCTACCGCCACTATTCAGTACCAACTGCTGCTACTGCATCTGCCACTGTCGCGATTACTCTATACTACTACTACTTCTACTGTTGTTGTTGCTACTACTACTACTACTACTCAGTTTAACTCAGTGGTGATATTAGCTCTACTGCTGCTGCCACTGCTGCCGATGCTCCTGCTAGTGCTACCACCAGTATTCACGTAACTCAGCGAGAAAGAGAGAGAATCCAGTCCCACCCTCACCTCTCTATCTCTTCCTCTATCTCTCTCCCTGTCGCTGTCTCTCTGTGTCTGTCTGTCTGTCCCTGTCTCTCTCTCTCTCTCTCTGTCTCTCTCTCTGTCTCTCTGTCTCTCTCTTTCTCTGCGTGTTTCTCTCTCTGTCTCTCTCTCTCTTTCTCTGTGTGTTTCTCTGTCTCTCTCTGTCGTTCTGTCTCTCTCTCTCTCTGACTTCACAAACCACACAGTTTCCGTCGCTTCAACGAGTGTCCGGAAGGCGCCAGGCCGCATGCTGCGCGTTGCACGGTCTGACAGCCCAGAACACACAGACTGTGCTGAATTCCGGCGCCTGCCGTGCGGCGCCGCCCTCGCTTGAGAGCCTCTCTTCTTTTGTACAGGCCATCAGCACCGGCATTCCCTGTCGCGTGTTAAAGGCAACAGGCAGTCCTCTGACCACTTAGTGGCTGATATGCCGCTCTGTATTGTACTGGATTGTACTGTTCTGTACTGTAATGTATTCGACTGGTATTGGGTTTTTTTGGTTTTGGTTTTGGTGGTGTGTGCGTGTGTGTGTGGTGTGTGTGTGTGGTGTGTGTGTGTGTTGCGTTGCGTGCGTGCGTGCGTGCGTGCGTGCGTGCGTGCGTACTTACGTGTGTGGGTGTGTGTGTGTGTTGTGTGTGTGTGTGTGAGTGTGAGGAGAGAGAGAGGCTAGAGAGAGAGCGAGAGAGAGAGTTTTGTGTGTGTATGAGCCTAGCGTGCGTTGCGTGCGTACGCGTGCGAGTGTACGTCTAACACAAGTATATTTACAGACAGAGAGAGGTAGAAGACTGCTACAGAGTGCAGGGAAAGAAGGGGGACCGGTGTCAAGAAAAAAGGAGAGGGAAGGAGGGAGAGGGCAGAGGGAGAGAGAGAGAGAGAGAGAGAGAGAGAGAGACCGAGAGAACAGACCAGATTTTTGTATTCAGTAAGACCATTGGCCCATTTGAAGGGGAATGATCACAAGGAGAGACAGAAAGGCGGGATGGCGTGGGTGAGGTGGGGGTGGGGGGGGGGGGGGGGGGGGGGGGGGGGGTGGGAATAGAGCCGGGACAGAGAGCGAGAGATGGAGAAAAGAGAGACAGGACAGACAGACAAAAGAGGACAAAAAGAGAGGACATACAGACATCCAGACGGAGAGAGAGAGAGAGAGAGAGAGAGAGACGAGACGACAGACAGACAGACAGACAGCAGACGCCGCTGGGGATGCGTGCCGATGGCCTCATCCATAACCCCGGTGGGAGGTTCATGGCGGCAAACAGACACCATCGCCGTGAGAGAAAAAAAAACAAAAAACAAAAAAAAAAAAAAACAAAAAGACCAATCAGGTGGGGGTAAAAATCCACGGGGCGTCACAGGTGGACATGGATTCCTGACCCCCCCCCCCCCCCACCCACAGCACACGACACCCCGCGGGTCCTTTCGTATTCCCCCCCGAAATTTACCTGGCGGCTACAGTAACCACAATTTGAAATAACGGCAACATTTTTAATACAATCTTCTTTTGTCATACCTGGAACCTCCAAAAGACAATGTATCTAAAATCGGTTGCTTCCAGAGATAAACTTATGAACAGCTTCAAATATCAATATATTGGTATCTATATGCAGATTACGGTCACCTTTTAACAGAGTTTGAACATTTCTGTAGTGTGATGGGAGATCGGAAATAGTTTGTGTGCGGGTTTCATTAAAACGAGGACACACAGAAAAAATAGTGTTCAGCTGTTTCCTCCCCATTACACACTCACACAGTGGGTCGTTAATTAGATGGCGGTTGAACATATATCGTATCTCAGATCACTGATTCCAAGACGAAGACGGCAATGAATGATTTGGTTTTTCTCTCGCCATGGTAAAAGTACGGTGGTATGACAGGATCATCAGCCGATAAATGATGCTTGACTACGCTTAAAGATGGACTGGTTTTAATATGATCTGGGAGACTATTCCATAAAGATGAGTAGTTGAAGGAATGAAGGATTTTTCCGATATATCTCAGTGTTGCATTTTGGAGTTGTACGCTCTAACGGTCTTCTCCTGTGATAAGGATTCCTGTCCGAAACAAGACCAGGCAGAAGATCAAGTAAATAAACCGGACACATGCCATTTATCATTTTATAATAATATATATAATTTTATGTCTTTTCCTCCTTTCTTTGAGTGAGCAAAATCCAGATTCTTCATATAATTTTTGATGACTTGTTCCACGAACAGCTCCAGTAATTGTTCTTATAGCTTCTAAGTGTAAGTTTTCAAGAGAATTGGATTGCATTTCGGAGCAGTTGTCCCACACAACATCTGCATAGTCAAAATTAGGTAATACGAAAGATTTATACATGATTTCTAAGGCTCTCCTACTAAATCTATATTTGAAACTTTTCATACAGGAAAGCAGCATAGTGATTTTGTTTCGTATACCATTAATATGTTCATCCCACTTGCAATTATTTTGAAGTATAAGTCCAGAGATGTTTATGATTGTCTTTGCCTTGAAGAAGATACGTTTGTCCAAACATAAGGGGTAAGACTAGATGATTGCCCCGTAAAAAGTTAAGTAATTCTGTTTTCTCTTCACTGAATTTTATTTTCCAGCGCTGCGCCCAAAGATGTATCTTTTGTAGATCAGAATTGATTATTTCTGTGCGAATAGTAGGATCATTAAGTGAGAAGGACATGCTGGTATCGTCCGCAAAAAGTTTAACTTTAGATCTTATACCGTCTGTAATGTCGTTAATGTAAATAAGAAATAAGAGAGGTCCAAGAACTGAGCCTTGGGGAACTCCTGCAGGGATTCTGACATAGTCTGATTGGTCACCCTTGATTACAACTGCCTGCATGCGATCAGAGAGATAAATCGGTGAACCATGCTAACAACGTCCCTCGTATGCCATTGCCTTCAAGTTTACGGATGAGGCCTCTATGCCAGACACGGTCAAAAGCTTAGAAAATGTCGAAGTACACAGCTTGCGTTGTGATTCCACTATCAAATGAGGAACATAAATCGTTATAGATACATAATAACTGATTTACTGTGGAATCACCAGGATAAACCCGGATTGGGAAGGTGAAATGATATCATTTGTCAATAAAAAAAAAAAATCGAAACTTGCTTGTGGATACATCTTTCCA
>JADBJO010014148.1:27500-35000 GCA_016801955.1 Conus betulinus | reverse complement strand
CTCTCTCTCTCTCTCTCTCTCTCTGTGTGTGTCTCTCTCTCTCTCTCTCTCTCTCTCTCTCTCTCTCTCTCTCTCACACACACACACACACACACACACACACACACACACACACAGAGGGAGAGAGAGAGAGGCCCGTGCACGCGCTCACACGATCCTCGTCACCATCCCAAGTAAAATCCACATCTTAATGTCCATCCCTCTTCTCTCTAAGTACAATCCCCCCTCCCCTCTCTCTCTCTCTCTCTCTCTCTCTCTCTCTCTCTCTCTCTCTCTCTCTCTCTCTCTCTGTTCCTTTCATTCCACGAGCAAATCATTGCACCTCAATAACAAAAAAAAATATCCAGCATTTTTGTACGAACAAGTGCTCCTAATGTACAGTTATACACATTAGACTTTTTTTTTTTTAATCCCATGGCCACGCATAGAATATCCCGATCCCCTCCCACTCCAACACGCTGAAACACACGATCACTTTCCCACACAAACAATTAAACTGCAGCTGTAGTCACAAAATGTATGGTACCAGATTGTGGGACAAATCGATGACATCACCAACTCCAACTTCGCTGTCAGACTGATCGTTAACTCTCAGTTGCCATTGCTGAAACTTTTCTACAAGGTCAGTTCAATATCTGTCCTGGCTGAGTATTTGCTTACACTGCTGAATGTTAATCTTGAAAAGTTCAACACATTTTAACGTAGAGACACACGCACAGACGCACGCACGCGCGCGGGACACACACGCGCGCCCGAGCACACGCACGCATGCACACAATTTTATTCTCTCTCTCTCACACACACACACACACACACGCACACACACACACAAAGGCACGAACACACGCATCCTCTCCCACTCACACACCCCCCCCCCTCCCCCCCCTCCTCCCTCCGCACACACACACACCGAGAAGACATGCATAATGCATAAAAACTCACCGGAATAGAAGTGTCTGCATATCTGTCTGTATAATTCAAGATAATGTATTGTAATAAACACAAGCACAAACACGCACGGCAAATCGTATCATGAAAAATGTATCCATATTCACATTGAATAGAATAAAATAGAATTATTACGACAATAAAATAAGAAATAATTAAAAAAAAAAAAAAAAACCCTTGTGTATTCATACGAAACATTTTTCGGATTTACTCAAGCGTTCTTCATATCTGTCGATGATGATAACATTTTTTTAAATTTCAAATGACGTGATCCAGTTTAGACCATGTTTTACGTGCAGTCTTTTTTTTTTTTTTTTTTTTTTTTTTTTTGTCTACGAAATGACATCATGTTGTATTACCTCATATCATTGAAGAACAAAAGAAAAAAACCCGCCAAACTTCTGAAATAAAAATCGATGCAAGACAGCTTTTGTGCGTGTCAGAGTGTTTTTGCTGCCGCCGACGCAGAAGACTGGAATGGGGCAATACCACGGCCATTCCGAACCATCCCCAGACTTCAAGAGCCCGAGTTGCCGGCCCTGGAACTGCTTCACTGGCAGTCAAACAGCTGCTGCCGCCTCTCCCTCCGCTCATCAAAACCATTGGCATCAGGACGCGGTGTCACTGCTTGCTGCCTTCCCTCCCCTTCGTGTAATCTTCGCCCACCGGACCAGTCTCTGCTGTCGTGTATTCAGTGTGTATTGCGAAATTGATTTTTTTTTTCCTTCCTGTATGTATTTAGTTCGCGTTTATTTGTGTCTTTTTTTTAACTTACGTGGGTCCGTTACTTTCATTTTCTGTTTCCTTCTTGTTATTTTGGGGTGGGGGTGGGGTTTTTTTTATGTTTTGATTCTTCTTTTCTGTCTTTTGTTATGAAGATTTTCATTCCTTTCCTTCTATGATTTCCTCATTCCCGCGTTTTCTCTTCTTTTTTTTCATTTTTTTCTTCTTTTTTTTTGCAGATGTTATCATTGCCATAATTCAGTTAGCCATAATCAAACCTGTTTCTCTCTGCACTCATACACGCATATGCACACTCATGCGCCCACCAAACATTCACCTCTCTCTGGGGGAATGGGATGTCACGCATTCGTTTCTCTCCTAACACGACTGAGAACAAGAAATACAATTTCTATGCTACTTATAATCAAACATGAAAATCCAATTACACAAAATGAACAAATCAACACATAAAAGATCAATACTTCCTAATCCCGGGTTATAATAAAATGACTTCTTACCTGGCCAGGTTTTCACACACACAACCACGCTTTCACACCACACCACAGTTCTTGAAAAAAGTCTCTTCACGTCTTCTTCTTCAGCACTGCTTGATGGTGAAGCCCTTGGTTGACTGGCTCCAGGTATCAGGACTGGGTCCTCGTGGCCGTCTCTGGGATCTCGACGTAGAACTCTTCTTCTTCGTCTCTTTCACCCACCTCTGGGTTCAAATTCAGTTTGTCTGTCTTCACCCCCCTCTGGGTTTCAAACTTAGGTTTCTTCTCTCTTCCAGCTTGTCTTTAACCCTAAGACTTTGCTGTCTCTTCTATCTCCCAGACCACGTTTCTCTTGACCCTAGTCCGTCCTGCTCACTCTCCTCTCTCTCTCTCCTCTCTCTCTCTCCTCTGCTTCTCTCTCTCTCTCTCTCCTGGTGTTGTTCTCCCTGACGTTGTCTTCCCTCAGTTTATATAGGGGTGCAAACAAAGGATCCCCCTTCGGGACATGCCTTTGTCCATGCTGCTTCTCAACCCCCCTGTTCACAAGTACCCTGAATTCTCCATTCGCTACATTCTTCTACACATGAGCATTTACACACGTCCCTACCTAATTGGTTAGCAAACAAACACTTGGCACCAAATGGACATCGAAAATTCCCGCCGACTTCGGGGGTCACTTAACACGGTAAATTATCTTAGAGAGAGCTACAACAACGTCCACCACACGCATTCAACCAGCCTGACAATAGAACCAGCTCAGTGCCCCACGGCAATACCATCTGAACGAGCCCAAGACTCCTGCTCTTCAATTACTGTTTACAAAGCGACCTCAGCTGACTGAGTATGTAGCGCCCACTCGATGCACCGAGGTCCTAGTGGTTACGTCCCTCCCTCCTCTCATTATCGGGAAGGTCCGGACCCCTACTACCTTAGGTGTCTACTGTCACCTGACCACTTCGTCCTTCTTGACACAGTTCGACCATGAGCGGTGGGTAAGGCACACTGGTTAATGGGTCTATTACCTATTTGTATACTACGAACAACGTCCCTTTGCCTCTAAGCGTTTAATGCCTTTTGTGAGAAGTTTCACGCCCTTGACAAAGTCCCTCCCACTCGAAGACGATGCCATGCATCGGCTAAAACACATTCAAGGAGCTGAAACTCTCATAATTCTCTCATTTAAACAACTCTAAGCTAGGCCTCTCATAAGCCTACTTACATCAGAGACCGCACACAAAATATATCTTGCAACAAAATTAGAGAAAAAAATCAATACATTTACACCAAAACCCAAGCGAATATCAACGCAAATCTGAAATCTCCACCAGCTCTAAGTTGTGTGGCCATATATGGGTAAACATTCTGTTTCTGTGGAAATTCTCTCCCTTTCTCTTCATACACGTGGCCCGCAACCAGCCCACGTCACGCATAAATAAACGACGCTGCAAAAGACACACGCACACACTACTCGCTAATTCGTACCGACCATTTTAATAATTTGGCCTACCGCCCCCTTTTTTTGTGAGACTGGTCTGATCTCCCTTTCTGTACACACGCCTTGCCTACCCCGCGGCATGTGCTGCATTGTGCACAGAAACGCCTGACATCACCAAGGATGCCGGGCCAGTAGTACTCTCGCGTCACAACCTTTTGTGTGGCCTTTCTACCGAGATGGCCCGAGGCTGACGTCACGTGATTTTTGACTGACATCACCGCCTTTCTGCGGTTTAGGAACGACAACGACGATGTCTTTTCGTTTTCCCGAACTTGAGTGCGTGAAAGTTCGGTATAATACCCCATCTTCTAGCTCAAAACCGATGGTGCCCTCCTTAACACCCTTCTGTGTCCTGTGAGCGAACCTAAACAATTTTTCTAAGTGAGTTATCGCCCTTTTGCTCTGCCCGTAAGTGAGTGGGGTTGGTCTCACTAGACACGCTCCAATGCTTTCTCAAGTGTGTGACTGCCTGGGGCCTTTCTCTCCCGTGACTTCTGTTCTCTGATTCAACACAGAAATCACGGTCAGGGTCTTCGTAACCCACGTGCTCCTGGAATGTTTCCAATCACCAGATCATACGGCGGCTTTGAACAGCCAAAAGCCTGTACAGTCCCCACTATAAAATGGTGTCAATAAACACCTGAGCCGTTTTGAATTCTGCTACTGTTCCATCTATTTGTCTACACCTCTGTGTTTTCCCTGTGAATTGTCCCTTCTTAACCAGGGATTCCTTCACCATCACACCAGTGCACCCAGAGTCTCTAATGACATTAACCACATTGTCCCCTACTCTGCCTTTGTGCACATCCATGTTATCGCCTGAATCTGTGAACACACAGCACAATCCAGACAAAATAACACTGTCATCTTTTCCATCCTTCTCTGCCTGCCTCTCACTTGGCCTGACCCTCATTGCTGCTGCTTTTTGTGACTTGAATATGCAGTCCCTAGCCAAGTGTCCTGTCTTATTGCACAGGAAACAGGTACGCTCATTCCTAGCCACGTGGCTATTGGTTTTCACCCTTGTTTGCTCACGTGACGCCGTGGGGCCTACGGGTGTGTACTACTGACTCATTACGTGAGTCATGTGCTGGGCTGCTGTCCTCTGGATATGCCTCTAGGCTTTCCTCTTGTTGAGGCAAATCACGCCTCGCTTCACGGTAAGTCTCTGCTGCTTCAGTACTTCAGCTATTGTCACAACATTCCTTTCCTTGAGGTTGAGATTGTGAGGCCCGGCCCACAACCATCAAGTATCTGCTCTTTCATCACTAGTGCCTTTAGGCCTTCAAAATCACGGTCCACTCCACTAAGTTCAACCCACTTGTTAAAGTAGTGATCTAGTCTAACTCCAAACTGTGTGTAGGTCTCACCCTGTTCGATTCTCGCCTCGCGAAACTTACGCCTAAAACCTTCTTCAGTCAAATCATATGCCTTCAGTACTGCTTGTTTCACCTTGTCAAAATCCCTCTGATCAGCTTTGGGTAAGTAGAAACAGTGTGTAACGCACGACCTGTCAACAAGGCAGACAGATTTATGCCCAGTCATCTTCGGGCAGCCCTCGTGCTCGGCAAATGATTCAAAACGACTAATATAGGCATCAATCGAATCAGTTTCTTCTCTGAAAAGTGGGAGTTTAGGTCTAGGCCCGGAATTTAGTCTGTGGCCTACTGACTCAGAACTGGTGTCCATTTCACTACGATTTTCAGATTTTATTCTTTCCAACTCAATTTGTTTGGCTAAAATCTCTGATTCTGCTTCTGCTCTAGCCCTGCAGCTGCACTCTCTGCATCTGCTCTCTGCTGCTCTGGCCGCTGCACTCTCTGCATCTGCTCTTGCATCTGCTCTGCTTTTGGCAGCTAAACACTCTGCATCCGCTTTAGCCTTTGACGCAGCCGTTTCTGCCTCTAGATTTCTTTTGACAGCTGCGAGCTGTTCCTTTTCAAACTTCCTTCTTTCAGCCCTTTCATCTCTCTCAGTCTTCTGCTGAGTTTCAATGAACTTACGCAGTTCATCTCCTGTATATCCTAGTTTCTCCCCTAAACTCATCAGTTTCTCAATGGGAGTAAAACTTTCTTCAGCCATTTTCTTTTCTGATATGTTTTAGCACCACTAAAACAGTTATACTTATAAACCCGAAAAAGTTGGTACACAGTTTATCTACTAAACGTTACGAGTACACCAACCAGTAGTAGTGTTCCTAACACAAAGGAGCCTTAATCTTAAACCACAGCTTCTGTGAGAGTTAAGACTAGAACCTCGTTCTTCGTTTCTCTGAACGACCTTTGATTAATACAACCACCCTACACACAAGTCAATACTCAACACTCAAAGAACTAAAGGAATTAATTAGAAGAGCTAATTAAAATTGCCTTTAGTGGACGCTTCGCCCCAGTACTACTCTAGCACTCACTTTGTTTCCCCCTCCTGAGACTTATTTGGGCCATGCAATCCTGGCAGGCTCGCCACTTTGTCCAGGACGGGGGAAATCGTGATGGTATTGCTTAAGTGCACTAAGTTGATGTATTATTAGTCAGGTAACACACCACACCAGGTTATCTCTGCACTCATACACGCATATGCACACTCATGCGCCCACCAAACATTCACCTCTCTCTGGGAATGGATGTCACGCACGCATTCGTTTCTCTCCTAACACGACTGAGAACAAGAAATACAATTTCTATGCTACTTATAATCAAACATGAAAATCCAATTACACAAAATGAACAAATCAACACATAAAAGATCAATACTTCCTAATCCCGGTTATAATAAAATGACTTCTTACCTGGCCAGGTTTTCACACACACAACCACGCTTTCACACCACACCACAGTTCTTGAAAAAGTCTCTTCACGTCTTCTTCTTCTTCAGCACTGCTTGATGGTGAAGCCCTTGGTTGACTGGCTCCAGGTATCAGGACTGGGTCCTCGTGGTCCGTCTCTGGGATCTCGACGTAGAACTCTTCTTCTTCGTCTCTTTCACCCACCTCTGGGTTCAAATTCAGTTTGTCTGTCTTCACCCACCTCTGGGTTTCAAACTTAGGTTTCTTCTCTTCCAGCTTGTCTTTAACCCTAAGACTTTGCTGTCTCTTCTATCTCCCAGACCACGTTTCTCTTGACCCTAGTCCGTCCTGCTCACTCTCCTCCCTTCTCTCTCTCCCTCTGCTCTCTTCTCTCTCTCTCTCTCTCTCTGGTGTTGTTTCTCCCTGACGTTGTCTTCCCTCAGTTTATATAGGGGTGCAAACAAAGGATCCCCCTTCGGGACATGCCTTTGTCCATGCTGCTTCTCAACCCCCCTGTTCACAAGTACCCTGAATTCTCCATTCGCTACATTCTTCTACACATGAGCATTTACACACGTCCCTACCTAATTGGTTAGCAAACAAACACTTGGCACCAAATGGACATCGAAAAATTCCCGCCGACTTCGGGGGTCACTTAACACGGTAATTATCTTAGAGAGAGCTACAACAACGTCCACACGCATTCAACCAGCCTGAATAGAACCAGCTCAGTGCCCCACGGCAATACCATCTGAACGAGCCCAAGACTCCTGCTCTTCAATTACTGTTTACAAAGCGACCTCAGCTGACTGAGTATGTAGCGCCCACTCGATGCACCGAGGTCCTAGTGGTTACGTCCCTCCCCCCCTCTCTCATTATCGGGAAGGTCCGGACCCCTACCTTAGGTGTCTACTGTCACCTGACCACTTCGTCCTTCTTGACACAGTTCGACCATGAGCGGTGGGTAAGGCACACTGGTTAATGGGTCTATTACCTATTTGTATACTACGAACAACGTCCCTTTGCCTCTCTGCTTCAGGTAATGTCCAACCCGA
>JADBJO010014148.1:10000-20000 GCA_016801955.1 Conus betulinus | reverse complement strand
CTTTATTTCACACACACACACACACACACACACACACGTACAGGCGCGCGCAGGGAGATAGGCGGGGAGGTAGGGAGGAGGAGTAGTGGAGGGCTGCGAGAGACAACTCTTTTGCCTAAACTTGCTATAGAGTGTGGAGCACCTTAAGGATCCAGCAAAACTTGAAATGTTTTAGGAAATTATTCTCTACAAAATAATCAGCTAGTATGATAAGGCATAGTAATACCAGGGTAACTGAAGTTGAGTGAGACACTGTCGATTTTAACACACCATGGACATGTGAAGAAGAAACAAACAAGCAGAAATATAGAACGGTATGTGGTCTGCTGAAGAAAACTGCACGCTTAGCTAAGAATACACTGACCTGAAACAACCGAGAGAGAGAGAGAGAGAGAGAGAAAGAGAGAGAGAGAGAGAGAGAGAGAGAGAGAGAGAGAGAGAGAGAGAGTCAAATCACGGCTTAGCCTTGGCTTTTGCTTTGGTGAGCAGATCTTTTCGTATGTAAACATTTCACCGGTAATGTTTCCAGGATATTTTGGATAAATATGTCACCTCTCTCTCTCTCTCTCTCTCTCTCTCTCTCTCTCTCTCTCTCTCTCCATCCATCCTGTCAAACGCAAAGCTGTGCAGGCTAGAGACTATAACTGCAACCGATATACAAACATGTATTGTTAATAATGAATAGCGGAAAACGCGCGTTGGCCTGTGCGCCTAACTATGTACGTCACTGATGGGAGAGAAAACAATTACATCTTCATTTCTCTGTCACCATAGCCAAGTCCCATCGCCTTCATTGTGACATCACAGTTCCAGTGACATCATCGTCACCAACAGCTGACAGCCCAGCCGTTCCGACGCTGCCAAAGCCAAACCAGCCCCCCCAAACAGCATCCAAACAGGCCTTAGCTCAGCAACTAACACTTCCCTCCACAAAGGAAATCAAAGCTTCCTCTCCACTCCAGACCCAGCCAGTACCTCGCGCCGCCACCGGAACTCTGAGCCTTGCTGATAACGGCGCATGCCCAGAATAGTCGTCCGACATCCGGCAGTTGTGACGCTGGCCAACAGGAAGTGGAATGGACCGCGAGATGGCGCTGTTTACACCGTGCTCTGCCGTGAAGCTCACCATAGACATTGCTGCGACTAGCACGGCTAGGATTCGCTGGGTGAGATAAGTAGCGGGTTAACCTCTTCAAATTACGTTGTTGTCTGAAGAATTCAGAGAAAGTGCGGAGTGTTTGTGTAAAACACTTCACGAACCAAAAGCTTCGGTAACGGGATCTTGGTGATCGCTGGCCAATCATGAGGATTCCCGGAACTATGCGGACTAGCATGCTCTTGTTGGTCGGCTCGGTCCGGTCACCGAGTGGAGAACACCACTGTAGCTGGAGTTTTGCGTTTTACACCTGTCACTAGATTATCGTGGATTTGCTTTCCTGATTGCAAGTTTCTGTCTGTGGTGGACTGTCTTTCTTCCTCGTCGTGTGTGTGTGTGTGTGTGTGTGCGCGCGCGCGCGCGCGCGCGCGCGCGTGGGAGACGGGGTAGGCGGGCGGTAGGCGTGCTGAATTTTGCAGAGGACTGAAAGTTTTGCAGAGCGACAGAAGTTAAGTTATGACTGATCGCACTCACCCCCCCCCCCCCCCCCCCCCCCTCCCCCCCCCCCCCCCCCCCCCCCCCCCCCCCCCCCCCCCCCCCCCCCTTCCCCGCGGTAGGATTAATAAGACATCGTGATTATTATAATAATACATCATGATAATGCATCGATGTCTTGACTCCCTTAATTGACCAGACGACTACACGCAAACTCTCTCTCTCTCTCTCTCTCTCTCTCTCTGCGGGTTAGTCGGTGGGCTGACACGCCGTCTATCAAACAGAAGCACGAGGTCACCCAGTCCGCTGGCCGTCAAGTCCAATCTTGACCACACACTCATGTGGAAGAAAGTGGAGGGGGAAGAGGGGGAGAGGGGAAGGGGAGGGGAGGGCAAAGTTGGAGATAGCGCGGGTACTCCATCATCTTTCTGCTGAGCCGGCTGACGGCGTTGATAACCGATTGTGTAATGATTCGCCAGGGAAAGGCCGAACTTGAGGGGCGTGACATATTCTTAATAAGGTCATAGAGATAGAGAGGACATTTGAAGAGAGATAATCACAGAAATGTTTCTGTTAAAATCATTTTAATGAAACCGATATGTCCGCGAGTGTTTGGAGACAGATCTAATATGGTCTGGGAGGGGGGGGGGGGGGGAGGGGGGAGGGGAGTTGAGCGGGACGGGAGGAGGGGGCGGGGGGGGGGGGGGGGGGAGACAGGCTGGGTGGGTGAGGGTGAGGAGGGAACAGAGGAGAGGCAATGTGACCAACACAGAGATTTGTAATGCACGTTATGATAGTAATGGCAGACTGCTGGTTCACTCACCCAAACCGCTCATCCACCTGTCCACTCCTCTACATATTCCGGCATATCATTAATATCATGACAGGCAACATGCACACCGGCGGTGTGTGTGTATGTGTGTGTGTGTGTGTGTGTGTGTGTGTGTGTGTGTGTGCGCGCGCGCGCGCGGGGGCGCGAGCATGCGAGCGCGTGCGTGTGTGTGTTAACACGAGGAATGATGAAAAAAAGCATCACATGAAGAACGACATGAGAACGTCAAATATCAATTCACTGGTTTCTCAATACAAAACGGCGTTCCGGATATTGATCATTTTTAAAAAAACATAATGTAGAAAGTAACTGTACAGATCAGCTGTTAACACATCAACATAACACCATGATTATTTCACATCTATGGCAAGAAACAGCATTATGCTCACAAATAACTTTCCTCAATGTATACCAATATCACATCATCGAAAACAGTCATCATCCTGTCAACATACCAACACAGACAAACTAACAACGCAAGAACGGACGTGACCAATGTACAAAGGAGATCGTTCTTCATGACATTCTTTTGGCAGCATGACTAGAAGCAGCTTAACACTCAGTTTTGTCCAGGAAGTGCTTTTGGCCCTGGGGGTGTGACCAGCTGAGGTCTGCACCAGTTTAGACCGGGGCACAACACGCAGCGTCAAGGTGAACACAGGGCGCTGTCTGGGACTCGTCAGGAACGTCAGTCAGAAACCGCTCACCGGTCAACAATGTCACCACAGCTTGTGTCCGCACTCGTCCACCAAGCGTCAGTGTCAGTGGCAGGGCAGCCGTTATGGCACTTCACCCACAACGCGCTGATGGTGACGTCATGTTGACAACGGTCTGACCTCCTCAGAAGACCCTCCTGAAGGGCTGTCAGAGGAGGGAGACACAAACTGGCGTGGAAATGTCATCAGACAACCAGTCCCTCACGACAGGGACGGACAGACAGCGGACCTCGCAGCCCCCTCCCTCCTCCTCCTCCTCCCCCTCCTCCAGTCATTCCTCCTCGTCCAGCTCGGGCAAGGTGGGCATGACGGGGGAGCGGGGGATGGCGGGGGAGAGGGGGGGGGGACATGCCCCCCTGGGTGGGGGAGCCGGGGGGCGTGGCGCAGCTCAAGGCCTCCACCCACTCGCTCACGGACGCGGGGTCTCCGGCGTCGAAGCGGATGACGGTGCCCTCGTAGTTGTTCTGCACGACCTTGAACTGCTGCTGACTGTCCTCGGACGAGGCGCACGTGGCGGCCTCAGGTTGACGTAGGTGGAGTTGGCGGAGATGGCCTGGTCTTTTGCTGACCACGGCGAAGTGCTCGAAGGCGTTGCGGTAGACGCGCACGTGCACGGGCAGCCAGCAGGAGCGGAGGCCCAGCTTGTGCAGCAGCAGCAACTTGCCGGACTTGATCTCGTACTTGTCGTCCTTCTCCAGGTTGGGGTCCATGGAGCTGGTGTCGATGTGGACAGCACGGGGGGCCGGACCACGCCCGCCCCTGGCTGACGACGACACCGGCTGACGCATGACGCGGCTGGGGAGGAGGAGGTGGTGGTGGGGGGGGTGGGTTGGGGGGGGAGTAACGGACCGGAGGCCTGCGGGACGGACAGCCGTCAACGGGTGAGGTGACGCCGTGGTTTACAGTGACGTCACCAAGGTGGTGGGTTAGTGACGATCAGCCTTGCTTGACTTTGCGATCTTGACCTGCAAGCGATACAAGGGCATTGCTAATATACAACAATTGTCATATGTTGAAACAACAGCAACAAGAATAGCTGAAAAAAAAAAAGAAAGAAAGAAAGAAAAAGAAAAAGCCTTTCACTACATGAAATTAATGGAAAAGAGTGGGACAGACAGACAGACAGACAGACAGACAGAGAGGCCTACAGAACATCCCTGAAGAATTCATATTTCATTTTGCCTACAATCACACAGCAATCTTCCATCGCACGCATTCTTTTAATTTCCTTTCATAAAAACTCTTATATGATGTTCATAGTACATTGAAAAAGAAAAAAAAAAAAAACAAACAACAGTGTGTGTGAGTGAGTGTGTGTGTGTGTGTGTGTGTGTGTGTGTGTGTGTGAGACATTCAGGACATTCAGGCAGACAGACAGACAGACAGTCAGATAGACACAGACAGAGTCTTTGTTAGCTTTTGGCATCTAGATCACCGGGAAAAAAAAAGAAATCGGCTCATAGTTTTAGTGCTGAGCCGCCCAAACGCTCTGTGTCATAACACTCCATCTAGACACCAGTGCACTCAAGTACCCTCATCAGTGGGTTCTATGCGGGATCAAGTTTCTAATAACCAGACAAGGCTTGCCAAACAGTGACGTTGTCCAACCGTTGTTATAAGCACATACACTGCTGCATCTTCACGTGCTTGCCCTTGGTTGACGTCTGCACCAAAATAAACCCAACACAAGCAAAGTCACCGCACTGAATTCGAACAAAGATTTTCTTTCTTTTTTGCTGTCTCTCCAACCTCTGACCTCTGACTTTTTATCCCCCCCCCCCCCCCCCCCCCCCCCCCCCCCCCTTTTGATATTAACGGTGGGGCTTCCATCCTCCTCGGTTTTTCTCACTTTCTTTTTTCTTTTTTCTTCTTTTTTTTTTCTTTTCTTTCTTTTCTTTTATAATCACTACCCGAGCGAAGATCAGTGTCACGATCAAGCCGTCAACTATCCGCACTTGAACCTGAAGTCTGTCTGAAGTCTGTCTCCGGTAAACTCTCTGTGCCTGCGTGCGTGCGTGCGTGCGTGCGTGCGTGTGTGTGTGTGTGTGTGTGTGTGTGTGTGTGTGTGTGTGTGTGTGTGTGTGTGTGCGTGCACGTGTGTGTGCGTGTGTGTGCGTGTGTGCACGTGTGTGTGTGTGTGTGTGTGTGTGTGTGTGTGTGTGTGTGTGTGTGTGTTTGCGTGCCTCTACTAGTGATTTATGCTATTGTTCCGACACTGAAGGGCCGCCTTTAAATCAGTCAAGGTGTATGCCAATAGCAGGCGTGTTTGGGGGCAGATTATCGATTGTCCCTGACATCACACCGACAGCTGTAACATTGATGCAAACCTGCGGAAACCTGCCTGATCTCGCCAGAGGAGATCGGATTGGAGAGCGGTGGGGGGGGGTTGTGGATGGGGGTAGTGGGTGGGGGTGAGCATCAGGATGGGGGCAGTTTTACAGCGATCGCGTGTGCATGTTTGGTCACGTTGTAACAACTAGACGTGTTCATGATACCGTACCGATTAACTTCTGCACAAGCTGTAATTCGAGTGCGCGCGCGCGCGCGCGCGCGCGCGTGTGTGTGTGTGTGTGTGTGTGTATGTGTGTGTGTGTGTGTGTATCTGTGTATCTGTGAGAGAGAGAGAGAGAGAGAGTGTGTCTGTGTGTGTGTGTGTGTGTGTGTGTGAGAGAGAGAGAGAGAGTGTGTGTGTGGTGAGATGAGAGAGAGAGACAGAGAGAGAGAAGAAGTGTGTGTGTGTGTGTGTGTGTGTGTGTGTGTGTGTGTGTGGTTCCCTATCCATTTAAAGTTATCATTTACCCCGAGGATGGCTATCAAAGAAAGCCAAGAAACGTGAAAGAAGTCAAAATGCTTTGCCATTTCCTTTATCTCATTCATTAAGGATATACAGAGAGAGAGAGAGAGAGAGAGAGAGAGAGAGAGAGAGAGAGAGAGAGAGAGAGAGAGTGTGTGTTGCAAACAAACTTTATCTCTGTCTGAAGATGCCACAAATACAGCTATCAAATGATGTCACAGTGTATGTAGTCTATGATCGAACGAGTGGGAAAGGACAACATAGTCCAGAGAGAGAGAGAGAGAGAGAGAGAGAGAGAGAGAGAGAGAGAGAGAGAGAGAGGCATGCAGACAGACTGACAGAGCGCGGGAGAGAGAGGCAAACATGCAAATTTTTCTCTCTTTCTCTGTCAAGAGACGCCACAAAACATAGCTATCAAATTACGTCGTGTAAAGCTAAATATGAATGTAGGCCTATGATCGAACGAAGGGAATAGGGAGGTACATATCAGAGACAGACAGACAGAGACAGAGACAGAGAGACAGACTGAGACAGATAAACGACGGAGAGAGACGGCGAAAGACAGAGACAGAATAACCAACATGTTTGTTTAGTACATTATATAAACAGATAGATAAATCGATAGACTAATAAACAGAATTGAAACTGTTCAGTCTGTCTATCCGAATGAAATACTGCATTTAGTTTCAAAAACGTTGGCTTCTCTAGCGTTCTGAACGAAATCTTTCAAAATGTGCCAGGACGGGGGCAATTCTGCTGACATCCACTATCGATGCATGGCGCGTGCGCACAGATGAGACGGGTCTTTTCTTCTTAAGGGGTAACATCATACGCATATAACAGCATCATGTCAGTACGACTTGACGTGTGCACCCCTGCCTTCATTTGTGAACGAAACTACTAAAGCGTTCCAAATTTTTTAAAGCAGACATTTTCATTTTAGCAGTCTTCCGATGTTGAATGACACTAGGTCGAGCTTGCACTTTGTTCCTGTTATCTAATGCGTCCTGTCCCCATCTAGACGTGAGAATGAAAGATAAGCTTGCGACACAAAAATCGTGTATTGCTATCGTCGTCTGTCGCTAAGTTTTTCAAGACAAGCCTGACAGACAGACAGATATGTTTTCTGCAACGACTTACCGGAACACACGACCGCAGCAGAACTCTCTGATCTGCTTTCTTTCCAACCGTCCTCAATCGATGCCCAGGGTCACTGTCTGCTAGCGTCTGCACGTGCGGTCAAGGAATGTCACCACAAACTCTCGCTGCTCCTCACAAATCGTTAATACCAGTCGCTCAATGGTGGAAGATCAAAACACTTTGTCCGATGGCGATCTTTTCGACAACACTCCAAAATCTTCACCTGGATTCCTCTGAAACAATTGTCGCAGAAAATATTCGCTACAATTGTTCTGTTTTACAAGTCCGTTCGTTTGTTCGCAGCAAGCGAGAGCAGAAGAGTTGATTCTACCAGACTGGTGGTGTGCTCGCCTTCATATAAACGGGCCGCGGAGCAGACGATCGCTGAGTGGCCCAGTTTTCTTGATACGGATTGGTCGGCTAACCAGGCAAAACCCTGACGTCACGTAGCGCGCGCGCCTCCCACCAGACGAACTGGAGGCCAGCCAACGCTAGACGCGCGAGAACATGTGATGAGAGAGAGAGAGAGAGAGAGAGAGAGAGAGAGAGAGAGAGAGAGAGAGAGATGCAAAGATGCAGCGCGAAAAAAAAGCATGAAAAAGGCTGGTTACATTGGCGGGGAGGAGAGAGAGAGAGAGAGAGAGAGAGAGAGAGTAATCTCAAGCAGAGATACAGAGAAACAGATTAACTAAAGGATGGTTACAGTGACAGAAAGGGGGAGGGGGGGGAGGAGTTATGGGATTGGTACCGGGGGGGTGTGAGGAAGGGGGGGGGGGGGGGGAGGAGGGAAGATCCAAAATGTGATCCGCTGTTGGTTGCTAAATGAATTTGTTTTACTTTATAATACATGCCATTTAGGTGGCGACTCCGTTTGTTACACTTGCTATGGAATTTGTCTATTTGTACAGTATGTGTTATTGCTTTATACATAACATACCATATGTAGGTACAAGCCTATTAATTGTTACACTTGCTGATGTACAATATGTACACCTATTAATGCACAGTAATGTGTTACAATATTAATTGCCACATAACTGATGTACAATATGTGGTACATCTATGTCTTGCCACACAACTGATGTACAATACATGTATACACCTATGTTTTGCTATATGTGTTAGCTATGTGAGATATATGGCACACGATATACTGTGTAGCTATGTGAGATATATACACGTTTTACTGGCTATATGTGTTAGATATGTGATGGCAGACGATTTACTCGCTATACTGTGTTTGCTATGTGAGATATATGGCACACGATGCACTCGCTATACTGTGTTAGCTATGTGAGATATATGGCACACGATGTACTCGCTATACTGTGTTTGCTATGCACGGAATGTCGCACACCTGTGAGCTAGAACCACAAGTGACATCGCCAATCCTGTTTTCTGTTTCCACTGATTCGCAGACATGTTTGTGATTCACTTTGTATTCACTGTTCTAGGGGTGCGTGTGGGTTTTTTTTTTTTTTTTTTTTTTAGTTAATCTCTCTCTCTCTCTCTCTCTCTCTCTCTCTCTCTCTCTCTCTCTCTCTCTCTCTCGTGTGAGTGAGTGAGTGAGTGAGTGAGTGAGTGCGTGCGTGTGTGCGCGTGTGTGTGTGTGTGTGTGTGTGTGTGTGTGTGTGTGTGTGTGTGTGTGTGTGTGAGTGTGTTGTGTTGTGTGTGCGTGTGTGTGTGTGTGTGTGTGTGCGTGTGTGTGTGTGTGTGTGTGTGTGTGTGTGGTGTGTGTGTGTGTGTGTGTGTTTAGTGCGTGTGTGTTTTGTGGTGTCTGTACCTGTCACTGTCTGTCGTGTCTTACTCTCTATTCCAGTCTCCACTCTCTTCTACATCCATCACCCGCTCACCTCCCCCTCTCTCTCTCTCTCTCTCTCTCTCTCTCTCTCTCTCTCTCTCTCTCTCTCTCTCTCTCTCTCATCATCATCATCATCATCTCTCTTTCGCGAGCATCTTTTCTTGTCGCCTGTCTACAAAAAGTCTTTGGTCTTGAGAAATTTTTAGGCGTAACATTTAAACACCTAATGACCTTTTTTTTTTTTTTTTTTTTTTTTTTGGGGGGGGGGGGGGGGGATGCGGATCGATCTCCTATTTATATCAACTGATCTCTGGATTTAGCTGCCTCTGGTCCAAATTCAGCGCATGAATGAAAAGAGACAGTCGCACGACGGGTACATAATGTTGTCTCTTTTAGAAATGCATTTCCTATACAATGTTCATTTTAGACATGCGTAGGAAGAAGTTTAGGGTGTCGGGGATGTGCGAGGTTTTGTTTCAAAATGGATTTATTTTTGTAAGTTTCAGTCAAGATGTGAAAGACTGTAAATGTTTTCTCTGAAAAGTACGGCAGCGATAAGTTAATAATATACAGCAAAGCTGGAGTAAACACACTCGGAATAGCACGAATAGCAGCAGACGTCCGTTTTAAAGAACAGATGAAATCGTCAATCCACGTAAAGATATTATTTGTTTGACGTGGACAGGTATATAAGATTTCATATGACCAGATTTGATTTGGAGTGGTGGACTTCATATAATGATCTTCCACGCTAATAATTCAGTTGACAGAGCACCGGGTTCGTAATCCTGGTGATCCTGGGGTTGCGGGTTCGAATCCCCGCTGGGCCGTTGCAATACAAGGAATTTCTACCTCACAATTGATACTGATCGTGACTCCGTTTCCCGGAAAGTCCTTTGAATTAGGGTGTAAACCGAGAGTCCGTGTGTACATGTAAACATCTTCACATATGTAAAATCCCATCACCAACACGCGGGGAAGAAGACCAGTATGGCCATTGCTAAGGATGGCACGTTGTGACCCGTTACAGGCCCCCTACGTGACAAGTCGACATAATGCAGGGCAAAATGCTGAGTGACTGATACTGACTGAATGACCTGGAAAACGACGGAATCAAGCGCCAGCA
>JADBJO010014147.1:38716-49029 GCA_016801955.1 Conus betulinus | reverse complement strand
GAGTTTACAAGAGTACCTAATAGGGCACGTGTCTTTGTGAAAAATGGATCCGTTTGTCAAAAAAAAGCATGATGTCATTCAATTTAGTGCTATAAAACCATGATGTGATTTACTTTCCTAAAAACAGAAACCGATTTGATCTCTTATCATAAAAAAACATAATCTGATATTATCTAATGTCACAAAATATTGATTTGATTACAAACACAATGAGCTGGTTTGATCTATTGTTGCAGCACCATATATTTTAAAAAAAAAAATCTTTTAGCAATATACTCGTTCTTCACGTCCTGTCTTCTGTGCGCATCTCAGTCATTTTCATTGCTTTTGGAGAAGAATACTTAAGCAATAAGAATGGAAGAGAAGGGGATACCGCCTACCTTTACCAGATCATTCCAGCCAACTGAAAAAACAACCCCCAAACTGACCTTTGAAAGTTAGAACCTCAAAACAATCTCGTTCCCAAAAGCACGCTACTCCACAGATATCTAATTAGCGCCGACATCAGAACACTTCTAAACGAGCTTATCTTACTGTAAGACCATCCCCAGTAGCTCCTGTTTTCAAAGGGGGGTCCTTCAGAGGTCTAATTATCCGTCCTTATGTCGCTCACTTTCCATTCGTGCCCTAGGGCTGTTAACTCTACTTTGAATTACAAAGCCCGAAAATTGCGTCCTCTTGTTCGATACACCATTTGGAAGTCAAGCAAACCGAAACAGCAGCAGCAGGAGGGGGCGCGGTTCTGTTTGATCGATTACCAAAAGAAAAAGAATGACGTTCCACGGTGACGTGTTCATGGCGTCAATGTCCAGTTTCTCTAAGACTCTGGTGAGTTTCGCCTGAAGAAGCTGTCCGCTTGCAACAACAAGATGATTGAAAGGAACTGAAGCTTGAAAGAGAGAGAGAGAGAGAGAGAGAGAGAGAGGAGAGAGAGCGCCAGACAGCCAGACAGCCACCAGACAGAGACTGAGAGAGAGAGAGAGAGAGAGTGAGAGACAGACAGACAGGACAGACAGGACAGACACACACACACACACGCACACACACACCACACACACACACACACACCCACACAAGAGAGAGAGAGAGAGAGAGAGAGAGAGAGAGAGAGAGAGAGAGAGAGTTGTAGGTAGACGTTATCTATTGAGCCTTGAGCAAAAGAGAATGGGGAGTGGTAATTAAATGAGCTTTCTTCATGAAAGTGGAAAAGGACAAAATGAAAAAAAAAAAAAAAATGAAAAGAAGACTTGAAAATAAAAAGAGAACAAAAACCATAGTGGTCAGACCCCAAGAGGGATGAAAAAGAATCCATTCTACACATAAGAAACGGTTGTGGGGTTCTTTGAAATTACAACAGGTTGGCAAAGGAAACAACTAAGCACAGAAATGAAGTTGAAAAAAGAGAGAAATGACCAAGAACACAAAGAAAGACACAAACCCGAAACAGATAGAAGGAACAGAGGAAGGGGTGGGGTGGGAGTGGAGGGTGGTGGGAGGATGAGGAAGAGAATGATTTAGAGACTAGGCACAGGAAGACAGGAAGTGGAGAAAGAGAGGAAAAAGATGCCGAAGATGGACGAAAAAGGAAAGGATGGGTAGGAGGAGGAGTAAAGGACAAATGTTTGAGGAAAAGGATGAGGAGAAAAAAAGAAAGTATATGAGAGAGGACAACAGGTAGGATGAGAAAGAGATGAGGGGAAGAAGAGAGGATGATGACAATAATGTTAGGGAAGAAGAAAGGAAGGAGAGAAGAGGGGAGCAGGAATTAGAAGGGAGAAGAAGAGAGATATAAGGATGAAGATGAAAAAATCAAAGCTGAAGAAAGACGATGGAGATGGACGGGGGGTGGGGGCAGAGGTGAGGGAGACAAGGAGGGGCATAAAAAGGTTGAACTTTTTGAAGTTGAAAAGAGGATAGACACCGGACTTGATACATGGCAATATTGAAGATAATTGATAGTGACGAAAATAACTAACTGATAGTGATGAAATGAATAGTTGATAGTGATGAAATGAATAATTGATAGTGATGAAATAAACGAAATACGGAACGTGATGGACTGAAACATCACTTACAGTTATCAGGGGACGGAATTTCTTTAAAGATATATACTAATTAACGCAATGAACAATCCAATTCTGGCGGAAGACTCCCCCTTCAAGTATCGTCCAACCTTTCCAGTCCCCATTCTTCTTTTTTTCCCTCCTTACTTCCTTTCTTCAACCTGAGAGAAAGAGAGAGAGAGAGAAGAGAGGAAAGAGAGAGGGAGATTGATAGACAAAGGACAAAGAGATAGAGAGATAGAGAGAGAGAGAGAGGACAGCATGAAAGTGAGAGAGAGGAAGAGAGGGAGGGAAAGAGGGAAGGAGAGAGAGAGAGAGAGACGAGGAGAGAGAGAGAGAGAGAGAGAGAGAGCGAGAGAGAACAGAAAGGAAAAGAAAGAGGAAATATAAATACAATGCAATACATAAAAAAGATTCATCCCTTCCTCAGAATAAATCAGCCTCCTCCTCATACCATGAAACAAAAAAGCAAATAATTATGAAATAAAGGGAGGGAAAATTAGAACTGAAGAATGAACAAAAACAAAAACAAAACAAAAACAAAAAAAAAAGAAAAAACGAAAGAAACAAAAACTAAGGAAAGAAAAACAAAATGAGAATATGTACAGAAAAAAAATTACAAGAAACACACTGTCAGACAAAAAAAAACTCTGAAATCATTAAAAAAAAATCGACTTCTAATGTGAAAAGAAAGGTAGAAGATGAAGCTCTTTGTGATTGAAATTAGTAATTACTGAACACTGAATAAAGAAATTAAGATGAAAGAAAAAAAAAAGAACAGAGAACAAATGAAAAGAATGACAAAAATTTGGAAAAGACAGAACTAGAACGAAAGAAAAAAAATCATGTTAGAGGAAGCAGAAGCAGGACAAGGTGAAAAAAAAAACAGGAGTAGGCTAGACAGAAAGAAAGAACAAGAGGGTAATGGTGAAAACACATGCAAAGAAGATAGCCAATACTGTGAAACAGGATCAATATGTTGATGAAACTGATGTTGGGGAGGAAATATTCTTCACAACATTAAAGTCTCGTACCTTCAACCTAATTCTGGTAAACATCTTTTTGATGATGGTCCATGACAGATTGCATTTGCTTTTTTATTACAAGAAAGAACTGTTGGATGCTATCTGCTTTTCAGTTGCAAGGCTGTCCCGTCTGTCTGTCTATTCGTCTGTCTGTCTGTCTGTCTGTCTCTAGCTCTCATTGTTTCAATATGTTACAATTTTGGCAAAAGATTTGAAAACCGACTTACAACGCTCAGATAATATTCATATTCAGATCAGTTGTACAGCATCCCATGATTTAAGCTATTATTATAAACTAATTAACTGATGTTGTATATTATACAAAGGAAAAACATGATCTGATGTGAAAGCATTGTTATCAACCATACATGATTAAACTCATCTGTATAGAACCATGATCCCATTTGATTTCTGGTCATACGCACATAGATTAATTGGAGATATTGCATACAACCAAGATCTGATTTGATCTGTTAATACAAAACAAAGATGGCATTGGACCTATTGTGGAGAAGGCAAATGAATGAAAGGGATGTTATTCCCTTACCAGATTATTCTAAACAACTGAAGAAAACCCACTGACTATTAACAATAAACACCCTAAACACTCTCGTTTTTAAATGCAAACCACTCAGTAGATATTTAGTTAGTGCAGAAGCTGAGGTGAGCAGAACACTTACACGCAGATTCACCTTACTGTAATACCACTCCCAGATAGAAGTGATCTACCACTCCTAATTTCATCTGATGTCAAAAAACCATGATCTTATTTGACCAATAATCACAAAAACAATGAGCCGGTTTCATATATTGTTGCTTTTGAAGAAGAATACTCAATCAATAAGAATGGAAGAGAAGGGATACCACCTACCCTTTACCAGAATCATTCCAGCCAACTGAAAAAACAACCCCCAAACTGACCTTTGAAAGTTAAAACCCCAAACAATCTCGTTCCCCAAAAGCACGCAACTCCACAGATACCTGATTAGCGCTGACATCAGAACACTTTCTGAACGAGCTTATCTTACTGTAAGACCATTCCCAGTAGCTCCTGTTTTCAAAGACGGGTCCTTCAGAGGTCTAATTATCCGTCCTTACGTCGCTCACTTTCCATTCGTGCCCCAGGGCTATTAACTCTACTTTGAATTACAAAGCCCGAAAATTGCGTCCCCTTGTTCGATACACCATTTGGAGTCAATTACCAAAAAAAAAAAAAACAAAAAAAAAAAAAAAAAGACGTTCCACGGTGATGTGTTCATGGCGTCAATGTCCATTTTCTCTAAGACTCTGGTGAGTTTCACCTGAAGAAGCTGTTTGGTTTCCTTGCCCCAACAACAAGAGCATTGAAAGGAACTGAAGCTTGAAAGAGAGAGAGAGAGAGAGAGAGAGAGAGAGGAGATGAGAGAGAGAGAGAGACAGGCAGACAGACAGACAGACAGACAGAGACAGGGAGACAGAGACAGAGGCAAAGGCAGAGACATAGACAGAGATAGAGACAATGACAGAATTGGAAAAAAGTAAGAGAGAGAGAGAGACAGAGAGAGAGAGAGAGAGAGAGAGAGAGACAGATAGACACACAGACAGAGACAGACAGAGAGAGAGACAAAGACAGAGACAGAGAGGCAGAGACAATGACTTGAGAGAGAGGGTAGGTAGACTTTTTCAAATGAACCTTGAGAGAGAGAGAATAGGGGGAAGTGATTAAATGAACCTTCTTAATGAAAGGGGGAGAGAATGAAATGAAAGAAGAGAGAGAGAGAGAGAGAGAGAGAGAGAGAGAGACGAAGAGAGAGAGAATAGAAAAGGGAAACAACGAGAGAATAGAAACAACCAGTGGAGTCAGACCCACAAGGGGAAAAAAAAATCCCATTCTACGCGGGGAAAAAAAAAAAACGGGTGATGGAGTTCTTTGAAAATTAAAACAGGTTTGCTAAAAAAGAAACAACTAAGTACAGAAATGAAGTTGGAAAAAAAAAACCCCAGAGAGAAGTGTGTGCGCAAAAACAAAAGCAAAGAGGACACAAAAACAAACGAAGAGAAGGAGCAGAGAAAGGGGTGGGGTAGGATGGTGGGAGGGAGAAGAAGAAGAAGAATGATGTAGAGCGAGGCAGAAGAGAGGAAGAGGAGAAAGACAGAAGACAGACGCGGAAGAGAGACCAAAAAACAAACAAACAAACTGGAAACGATGGTAAGGAGGAGAAATAAGGACAAAGAAAAGTGGACGAGGGGGAGAAAGAGGAAAAAGTGAAAAAGACACGAGGGAGGATAGAAAAAGAGATAAGGAGGAGAAGAGAGGATGAAGGTGATAATGTTTAGGAAAAAGGAAGGATAGAGAGAAGAGAGAGAATAGGAGGAAGAGAAGAAGAGAAGAAGAAGAAGAAGAAAAAGAAGAAGAAGAAAGAAGAAGAAGAAGAAGAGAAGAAGATGAGGATGAAGATGAAGAGATTGAAGCTGGAGAGAGAGAAGGAAAGAAAAGGCAGGCGGACTGAGAAGAAAAATATTGGAGCTGAAAATAGAGATATAGAAGAAGGAAGATGGAGAGGAAGGGAAAGAAGAGATGGGAAAGAGATGAAGAAGAAGTGATAGAAGCAGAAGAGAAAAAAAAAAAAAGCTCACACAAAAGGAGGGAGGGAAGAGAGAAAGAAAGGGTAGAAAGAAGAAAAATATGGAGAACAAAAAACAGTAGGACAGGGAAATGAGGAAAACGAGAGAAGAAGGAAGAGACGAGAAAGCAGAAAACGAAAAGAAGAAGAGATAAAAGAAAAGAATGGGAAGAGAGAAGGGGAAGAGATGAAAGAGACCGATGAAGAAAGAAGAGAAGCGAAGAAAAAGACAACAAAGAAAGGACAAGAAGAAAGAAACGGAAGACAGTAGGCGGCGACGATGAGAAAGATGCCACATACAGCAGGCGAGAGGAGGATAAAAGAGGAGGAAGAAGACGAAAGGTAGAGTACAGTTTTTAGAGGAAACAGAAGAAGCGAAAAAGCGAGACATAAGAGGTGAAAAGAAGGGGTAGAAGAAGAAAAAAAGAAGACACAGCGTGAGGAAAGAGCGAAGAGAAGGAAGGGAGGATTAGGTAGAAGAAAAAGAGGAGATGGAAGACCATGGAATAAGTAATGAGAGGAATGACGAGAAGCATGAGGACTATGAATGAAGAGAAAGACGAGAACGACGCGGAGGGAAGGAACAGACCAGAGACGAGGAGTAGAAAGAAGACAGTAGACGAGAAGCAGACATACAGAGGATGAGGAGAGGAAGAGAGGAGTGTAGAAGAAGTAGGAGGAGATCTGGAGATGGAAGAAAGGAGGAGGCGGATGAGGAGGAGGAGGAGGAGGAGGAGAGAAGGAGGCAGAGAAGGACCAGGAGGTAGAGGAAAGGAGAAGGAACAGAGAGGAAGAAAGAAAGAAGGAGAAGGAGGTAGACAGAAGAAGGAAGGAAGAGAGAAGGAGGATAGGAAAGAGCAGGAAAGAGGAAAAGTAAAACAACAGACAAGAAAGAAAGATATAGGAGAAGGGAGAGGTTGAAGTAGAGATGAGGAACTGAGGAGGAAAAGAAGGAGAAAAATGAAACATAAATAGGGAGGGAAGAAGTGGGACGAGGAAGAGGATGAACAAAGTAGGGAAAAACAAGAAAAGGCGGGGGTTTAATAGGGGAGGAGTGGCGGTTTAGAGAAAGCAAAGAGAGGGTAGGCAGGATTAATGGAAGAACGGAGGGAAGAAAGGAGAACAAAAAGAGAGGAGGAGAAGGAGCAGGGAGACGAGAAGAAAAAAGGAAGAAGAAGAAGAAGAAGGAGGAAGAAGAAAGAGGAGGAGGAGTAGGAGAGGAAGGAGGAGGAGGAGCAGTAGGCTGAGGAGGAATTAGGAGGAGGAAGAGGAGGGGAAGAGGAGGACGACCAGGAGGAGCAGGAAGAAGAGACGAAGAAAAAGAAGAAGAAGAAGAATAGAAGAAGAAGAAAGAAAGAAGAAAAAGAACGAAGAAACTGGACGATGGCGACTGGTCCAAGGACGACAACCGAATAAAGAAGAAGAAGAAGAAGAAGAAGAAGAAGAAGAAGAATAAGAAAAGAAGTAAAAAGAGAGAGGATGGTGGAGAAGGAGAGGAGGAGAGAAGGGTAAAGGGGGGGAGGAGGAAGGAGAGGAGAATAAGAAGAAGAAGAAGACGAAGGAAGAAGAAGAAGAAGGAGGAAGACCGACTAGACGACGACGACTACGACGACGACGACGACGAAACGAGAAGAAGAAGAAGAAGAAGAAGAGAAGGTACTGTCGTGAAAGAAAACTACAGATATGCATAGCATGATTTTAAAAACGTCATTCTCCAATGTGCTTTTTAAAAGGAAAACCGTCTAATTTTGGTTCCAACCATGAGTCTAACCCCATTCCTCCCTCTAAAATATTAAATCAGTTAACTCAGAGACATCTGTCTCCATTTTCTACACAGCAAGTCTTGCAAACACACACACACACGACACACACACACACACACACACAAGACACACAACACAACACACACACACACACACAGAGGGTACACACACTCAATGTGCACACAGACAGTGTACACACACACACACACACGACACACACACACACACACACACACCCAAACACACATACAAGAAAACTACAGACACGCGCGCGCGCGCACCGCACGCACACACGCACCCACGCTCGCATGCGCACACGCATGGCACACCCCACCACACCTAACACACACACACAACACAACACACACACTCACACACAAACACCAAAACACACACACACAATACCTTCAGCACACACACACAGCACACAAACACAAACACCACAGACACACGAACAGAGGACACACGCACTCAGCATGTGCACCCCACAGGACACACACCCACAAAACCCAACACAACAACAAACGCAACAAAAAAGCAGAAACATACAAAAAACCCAAAAAACATGATGTAACTCACCAAACACTCGCGATATTCCCCCAAAGCATACGTCCATAACACACAAACACACTACATTTGATTGAGCAAGTTTCCAGCCATATTTTTCTTTCGTAACTGTCACTACTTTCTTATCTTGAGCCCGCATCAGAAAATGTAAAAAAACCCAAAAAACAGAAACAAAACAGAGTCAACTCGCGTAGACTTCGATACGTTGTTTGTTTCTTCATCATGGCGAGAAGCACACTTGCAGTTTGCGTGATACACAACCTTCTCTGTCGACGCAAACGCGCTGTTTGCAACACTCAACGTAGCACATTTTTTTTTTTTTATTTTTTTTTTTTTTTTAAAGTACAAAATCATAGTAGTTTTTTTTTATTCATTTGTTACATCTCTCTCTTAGGTACGTTCACTCTCTGATTTCCATGAAATACCGCATCTAAGAAAAATGCGAAAAAAAAAAAAAAAAAGAAAAAAAAAAAAAAAGGGAAACTCAAGATTGTACTTGAACACCTACACAATGCTCACCCTCTTCAGTCATCTTTTCCGATCGAACAACACCACACACCACATTCACACACAACACACAAACACACCTCACACAACAACAGCCCCTACGCGCGCACGCACGCAAAACACTAACACACACCACACACACACACCACACACCACACAACAGAACGCAGACACCCACAACCAATCACGCACTCACATAGAGATGTCATAATCGATTTTGTTACAAACTTTGACATTTTTTCATTACGAAAGCAAACATAAATAAATAAAATAAATAAAGATGAATGACATACGAATGAGATAAGAAAGAAAATTTCAATGCAGTATCTTATTCTTTCTGTGTTAATATTAGCCCGTGAACTTGTTTAGTTGAATCACTGTAATAAGTTAATACTTTTTTTTCAATTTATTTCAATACCATCGTTTGAAAGTTTTCTTCCCCCACAGACTTTTTTCATCGTAGATCGTGGCGATACCGTGAGGAATCGCTCGGATACTCGGAGAATCCACAGTCTTCTACTATCGATCATGCACAACAAGGTAGAGGGACAGGGCATAGTGACCAGGCCTTTGTACTGGAATTTCAAAAGAATGTTCAGTTAACCAATCCGGCATTTATCTGGCTGCTTGCAGCAACGACAACATCCAGCGTTCCTCTGCTTTTGGCATTCTTGGGTTCTTAAGATTAGGCATCTAAATTTGACGAATGCGGTTTGGAACAAAATTGCGTGCGCGGATACGTAAGCTGGTAACGGAGCAAGGAGAGGAGAGCAGCCCAAGAAGAGAGGAGAGAGAGAAAGAGAGAGAGAAGCAGATAGAGACGCAGAGAGAGAGAGAGAGGAGGGTTCATGCGTGGTGATGGCATCGATTAACTTTGTGAAAGGATTGGCATTTCAATCCTCTGTGACTTTCTAAAATAATAATTTTTGCAAATATTGTTCATCGTCTCATAGGCAATGTACGGGAAGGGTTGATGTGCAGTAGTAATAAAGCAGCGGCAGCAGCAGCAGTATTGGTAGCAACAAGAGAAGTAATAGCTAACACAGCAGCAGCAGCAGCAACACTTTGACAACAACAGTAGCAGAAAAGCAGCAGCACAGCAGCAGAAGCAACAACAGCAGTATTCAGCACGCAGCACGGAAGCAGCAGCAAGAACTACAGCAACAGCAGCCTCAGTGGCAGCTGCAGCAACTACCACAAAGACAGCAGCAACACAATGGCAGCAACAGCACCGACAAACAACAACAGCACCAGCAATAGGCAGTACAACAGCAACGACCTACAGCAGCAGCAGCAGCAGCAATGGCAGCAGCAGCAAACAACAACAGCAAGCAGCAGCAAATGGCAGCAGCAGCAACAACAGCAGCAGCAGCAACAGCAATGGCAAGCAGCACAGCAGCAAACAACAAACAGCAGCAAAAAGCAACAGCATCAGCAGCAGCAGCAGCAGCAAAAGAAGAGCGGTGGCGAGAGGGAATATCTTCAAGTAGGTGGTGGAGACGGAGTGTAACTGTCGCTCATTTACTGAAGCATTTAGGTACGAATAACTCTGGACTAATGCATTTTAGAATGGATATGTGGGGTGTGCGTTGTGTGAATGGCAGCTGCCAGTGTCATCAGTTCGGAGGCAATGTACAATGCTTTCTTCCTTGTTGATTATTAAACATGGCAGCAGCAGCAGCATCAGCAGCAGCAACAGCAGCAGCAACAGCAGCAGCAACATTAGTAGTATAGCAGTAGTATCAGTGGGAGAAGGAGGAGGAGGAGAATGGGCAGCAGCAGCAA
>JADBJO010014147.1:15000-27230 GCA_016801955.1 Conus betulinus | reverse complement strand
GGTGAGCGTGGTGTCTTTACTGAGTTAGCCATGAAAATTTGGCCAGAGTTGATAAATTGCCATAGCTTGCAAAAGTTTTAAAATACATGGAACTGTATATAATGTAAATTTTCATCAAGCATAAGTAGATTTATAACAATGTTTGATATCACCTGTTGGCGCCATATCCTAACATGAGTTAGCACAAATGCCTTTACAATGTTATGTACAAAAAAATGAATGTACACTTGCTCACTCAGCACCAAGGGGTGTACCAAGATGCACACATACATAGAAATAAACGCTTACGCCTTCATACATATAGCTCATATCAACATACACCTATTTAAAAAGATGTATTCACACACTTGCGGCATACATCATTTTGTGAATGACTGTGGTATTTATGATTTAAAAAGAAAACAAAGAACAATTTTTTCAACTCATTTTTGCTTTCATCTTCTTTTTTTTTCAAAGAAGTTTGCTTTCATGGCAATCACCCAGAGAGAGAGAGAGAGAGAGAGAGAGAGAGAGAGAGAGTGAGAGAGATGCAAAACCTGTTCACTCAAACACAAATTCCTTTCTTTAAGTCACATCTGATTTATTTTTAAGACACCTCATTAAACAAACAAAAAAAAAGGCACAAAAGAACTACAGACAAAAAATAAAACAGATTCCACAAATATATGTTATACAATTTAACTTGATTTACAAGGGAGAAATGTCTAAAAACCAACAGCTGAGTGAGCGAGTTTATTGTGATGCCATGGGCTATGTTTAGTATGAATGAATAATACGCTCTGAAAATCAAGAGACCACAAAATCCAACCAATACATGACAGCATCAAATACCCAACTCTGAAGTGTTAAAACCCTCTTCAGTGTAAATACAGCGTATGTTACACAGCACAGCATAAAATGCAAAACTCTGTGTACATTTTTAGTCTCTTACTCTGAATAAAAGTCTCAAGAGTCTGTGCACTGAACCAAATAAAAGCTAACGGCAACATGGAAATACAACAAAAGCCTTAACAATTCCTACCACAAGAACACTGGCTGGAAGTTAACTCATCAAATATAGCACATGATGATGCAATATATCTGTGACAATGGAACCTTAATAAACAAACTTGTCAATTTATAACTGTTGAAATCTCACACAAACTTCAACTGTAAAAAAGTCAAGGGACTAATTCAACAGAGCATGTGCTGCCTTTCAATTATTAAATTGTTAAAATGTGAAGACACAAACATTCTGGAAAATTAAAAACAAAACAGTGGAGAGCTGACAAACTCGAACACAACATTCATAAATATAAATGAAAGAAAACTTCTGCCCTTCGAAATCATCAAAATATGGCGATTTTCTTTTTTCACGACTTTGTTGATTACCCAGTCAGCCAGAAATCGGCTGCCATCTGCGCACACATTCGTCTGGTGTGTTTCGGATGTGTGTATGGGTGGAGAAAGTTTGAGCGGCTGCGTGGAGAACTTTGACTATTGTAGTTTTTTTTCTCTGTAATGCACAGAGTTCCTGTACACCTTTACCTGACTTCAGAGCAAACTATAGGACTGTAGGGAACTTACTCGGCGTTTCAGGACCATCAGTGTGTTTCATTGTGAAAGATACAATCAAAACTCTTGTGAACGCTTTGCATTTGAATGTATATGATTTGCAGCTGAATCGAGGCTAGATGATGTAACAGAAACTTTCACGGACTCGGTTTTCCATTCTGCACTGGTGCAACTGTTGGAACACAAATCATGGTTACACTTCCAGCGTTACACACAAAGATGGTTTTTAAAATGGAGGTATGTAGTCGGCATTCTATAAACAGCTTTTTGTGTGGTAGATTACGAACTATTTTTCAGTGATTATTCTTTTGTGGGATGGCGCGTGGTTTCTCATGACAGAGTGCATTTCAGGACCCGCGCAGTGTGCCAGTGCTGTACAGAGGACTCTCTTCTTCTTTCAAGTTTCAAAGCCATCACAAATGACATCAGTGTGATCCTGTTCCTCACTATAGCCCATCCCATCCAGCCCTGGCTATTACATGATAAAACACAAATCTGCTGGGTGGGCAAAAGAAATAAACCCCCTAATATTCGGGATGACTCTTTCAAGTGCAAACATTATAGGCAGTCTTCTGAACAAAACCGTTATAGGCAGCCTTCTTTCCAACAACAATATAGGCAGCCTTCTTTACAAAAATGTTATAGGCAGCCTTCTTTCCAAAAACATTACAGGCAGCCTTTCTTTACATAAACATTATAGACAGCCTTTCCAAAAAACGTTATTGGCAGCCTTCTTTCCAAAAACGTTATAGGCAGCCTTCTTTCCACAAAGATTATAGGCAACCTTCTTTACAAAACATGATAGGCAACCTTCTTTCCAAAAACGCTATAGGCAGCCTTCTTTCCACAAACATTACAGGCAGCAGCCTTCTTTCCACAAACATTACAGGCAGCAGCCTTCTTTCCACAAACATTATACGCAGTCTTCTTTCCAAAAACGTTATAGGCAGCCTTCTTTCCAAAAACATTATAGGCAGCTTTTTTACAAAAACACGATAGGTAGCCTTCTTTCCAAAAACGCTATAGGCAGCCTTCTTTCCATAAACATTATAGGCAGCCTTCTTTCCAAAAAAACGTTACAGGCAGCCTGCTTTCAAAACAAAATTATAGGCAGCCTTTTTTTTTTTTACAAAAAACACTGTAGGCAGCCTTCTTTCCACGAACATTATAGGCAGCCTCCTTGGTGCAAGCTGGTTTTGTTTGTGTGTTCAATCTCTGTTAGAGACGATAACAAATTTTCTCTTTGTTTTTGTGTAAGTCATTTAAGCACAGAAAAAATATTTGTTTCATGAAAAACTAACCGCATGTTGGTATGTATCTGTATGAACTGTTCTTTGGACATGTTATCCGTCTTGTTTTGTGGGTATTTTTGTGTGTAAGTTACTTTGGTATTAAATAAACACACGCTTTCATTAATGGTCCAGGCCTACAATCTCTCTCTCTCTCTCTCTCACTCTCTCTCTCTCTCTCTCTCTCTCTCTCTCTCTCTCTCTCTCTCTCTCTCTGTGGTCAGCAGAGATCTGTGCCATATAGGAATGAAATGCACATGCACATATCACCCACCCACCCCCTCTGCCTTACTTTCTTCCTCCCTCTCCCACTCCCCTGCTCCTCGTTACCAAGTTCTTTATTCATTTTTCAAACGTGTCTTAAAAATGTACACACACACACACACACACACACACACACACACACACACACACACACACACACACAATTTGTCAACTGCACATCACGTACTCTACAATTCAAAACACAGTGGAAAGTCAGGAAAGGCTCTGTAATAAAAGACCAACCCCCCCCCCCCCCAAAAAAAAAAAAAAAAAAAAAAAAAAAAAAAAAACAAAAAAAAAAAAAAAAACAACGAAAAAGTGCAAAGAAAGAAGTGGAGCGAGGGTGATGGGAAGAAGGAAACAAAAAAAAAGCAGAGAGAGAGAGAGAGAGAGAGAGAGAGAGAGAGAGAGAGAGAGAGAGAGAGAGAGAGAGAGAGAGAGAAGAAAGACAGACAGAACAATTAGTCAGAGGAAAAAGCCACATGAAAACAAACAAGTTTTTTTTTTAAAGAAAAGAAAACGGGAAAAGAGGAAAAGATATAGACGACAGCCATGCTGATGACAATGACGACAACGAAGAAGAACTGCAGGATAAACAGCAGCAAAAAACAGTTAGCGTGGACAGCGTGTTTCCGCATGGAGAAAGGCAAATGAAGAATGTCCTGAAAAGAAAGGAAACAAACCACAAAACTACGATCAACGAAGAAAGAGTGATCAAGTTTCCTCAGTGAAGGTGAGCAACATGGAAGAGGACAAAGGCAGACAAAGAATACCATAAGCGAGGTGAAGAAAAAAAAAAAAACTCAACCAGCTAAAGCGGTTGTCGCCTCTCCAGAGCCACGGAGAACAGGGGAGCACCATGAAGAACATGCATAGGAAGAAAGCATGGAAGACACTGCTCTTCTGAAGCCGTCAGGAAGACTAAGAAGATGAGCTTGACAAACGCTGTGAGACAGACATTGATGAGAGAGGAAGACGGAGAGAGGAGGAGGGGGTGTTGAAAGAAGAAAGATACTGAAGAAGAAAGCTCTTCATCTGTTCCCCTTCCCCCGAAAAATAACAACCCAAGCCTAAAGAAACGATGCTGCAAATTCGTAGTTTTTTTTTAAAGTTACTGCTCACCCCTCTCTCCCCCCCCCCATCCACTTCCAAGCCGTTCGCTCCCCTCTCCCCATCCTCCCCAAAAGTTCTCAGGATTCCCATCTGGAGACCACTAGACAGGCAGTTTTGGACGGGTCGGGAGAAGACAAAGGCTAGGGTGAGTGACGGGAGGTGGGTGATGAGTGGGTTGGAGGGGGGGGTAGAAGGGAAGGGGTGAACGATGGGGGTGGGGCAGGAGGGTGTTCAGGGTCAGGCGGCCTTAAAATGCCGAGCGCTTCTTTTAAGAGTCCATCACGGCACGCCAATGTCATCCAAGGAAAGTTTTTTTTTATAGTCTGTGTGGCCTCACAGGTCGGAGAAGACTGCCAACCAGTTCATGTTGTTTACAGCCACGTTAAGCGCCTGGGCCGCTGTTTTACTGCCTTTTTCTTTACCACTGAGATCGAGGGCATAAATGCACTCCACTGCTACCCTTATTCCCCAAAAACAAACTGCTTTAAATTCACACACACGCAAAATTGAAACGTCAATGAAAGCTGACATTTCAAGCTAAAAAAACAAGCTTGCTAGTTTAAATTCAATGACATTAGGACCTACCAAACGGATAACATGTTCCCTAAACCACATCCTACCCTACCCTAACCTAGAGAGAAGCAAAGAAATATCAGTAAGAAGAAATAGACGAAAGAAAACAAAGAATAACAAATTCGAAAAAAAAAAAATGGAAAAAGGTGGAAATGACGAAGACGACAGCCATGGTGACAACTATGACGACAACAAAGCACAAGAATGTGCTTCACTGACGGCGTATTTCCGCATGGAAAAAAAAAAAAAGGAAAAAGAAAATGAAGAAAGCCATTAAAGAAAGAAACAGCTCACAAAAGTACCATCAATAGAAGAACGAGCGATCAAGTTTCCTCAGTGAAGGAGCGCAATACGGAAGACGAGAAAAGCAGACAATGAATACCATGACTGAGATGAAAAAAAAAACCGCAAAAAACAAAACCTTGCTGAAGCTGTTGTCTTGGGACGAGCCATGGCTGGGATTCGAACCCATGCCCCTCTGGACATGCTCATTTTCCACTTAATGACTCGCGCACTAACCACTGAGCCACTGGGACACCTGATATTTGTAGGAAAGTTAAGCCTTATGAAGTTCACTTTTGTTCCTCCTTGACCAGATCCAGCTTGAACACCTCTCTGCTGCTTCTGCCATTGCTTTCAGGGCTCTGGTTTTTTTCCCTCCCTGCAACTGAGAGCTGTTTCATGAGGCTGTATGCAGACGTTCCTACAAACCCCCTAGCTCCAATTTCTGCAGTGAGGACTTTGACCTGATAGCCTTCTCTCCTCAGCTGCTGTTTGCCAGATCAGCATACTTTTCAGTCTTGTAGATTTGAGCTGCCTCCATTCTGTTCTCATATGGCACCGTGAGCTCGATCATGATCAGCTGCTTGCTTGGTTGACTGAGAGTGGACTACTATGTCTGGTCTCATGCCACTCTGCTGATGATCTCTGGGTGACTCTTCCATTCTGGGAGGTCTGCAGTGCACTCCCAGTCATCTGCCCCGTCCAGACTCTGCTGCCTGCATGTTCCGAGTGGCACTGTTGTTTTTTGGCCATGATTCGCTGCCTCTCCTGCCGTGAAGAATGTTGCGGGTGCTTTTGGAGTCCTGATTTTCCCTTTTGTGGTGTTGGTACTAGCCCAGACTACTTGTACAATCTCTTTGAGCACTTGGTTGTGCCTCCATGTGTACCTTCCTTGAGCCAGGGCTACTTTACATGAGCTTAGGACATGCTCCACTGTTTGTTTTTTGGCAGAGGGGGGGCATGAAGGATCGTCTGTTTTTTTCCCCACTTCACCAGGTTTGCATTTGAGGGCAGAAGGTCATATGCATCTGAGAATGAAGCTGATCCTGAGAGGGGCCATGTGCCAAATGTCATTCCAAGTGAGACTTCTTTGGAGTGCATTCTCCCACGTTGTCCATTGCCCTTGCTGGCTCTGCTGGACTGCTTTTTTGGAGTCTTTTTGGTCTTCTTCTTTTTCTCATCTCCTGAATCATCATGTCTCTTTTGGCTTTTCCTTTGGCCTTTGACCACCATTCAGTTTTGGTCACCCCCAGTCCTTGTCTGTTGGTCTGTGTGTGTCCTGTTATTTATTCTCTGATCTTGAGACTTTCTTTTGCAGAATCCATCGCCTCTTGAACTTTCCATTTTCTGCCTGTCTTCAGCTGGGGCTTGATTGCTTCTACCACCTTGTCTCCTGAGTCCTCCAGCATGCTTTGAAGTCTGATCTTCCCTGCTTTGTATTCCTCCAGGATGGATTTCAGTGGTAGTTTCAGCTTTGCTTGGCGACAGTACAGCGCTATGTCAGTCAGACAGGGTGGGACACCAAGCCATTTCCTTGTGAACTTGTTGATTTTGGATTCCATTGCCTCCACTATGCTGGTGCAGATGTCGTATATCATCAGAGGCCATAGGAGCTTTGGTATCAGCATGAACTGCAGACACCAGACCTTGTATTTGCCAGGGAGCCACCACACTGGTCAATGGTCTCCAAGCCTTCTTCCGACATCTGTTTGGTTTCTTTTGCTTTTTGTGTGTCTTTCAGCGTATCATCATACCATCTTCCAAGGCTCTTGACTGGCTCTTCTGTAACTGTTGGAATGGCCTGGTTGGCAACACTGAAGACCACAGATTCGGCCACTTTTCCTTTCCTCAGTGAGAGACTCCGTGATTTCTTTGGCTTGAACTTCATTCTGGATGAGGCAACTATGTCATCCAGCCTCTCCAGCACATGACGTGTCTCGTCTTCTCTGGATGAAATCACTGTAGTGTCACATGAAGGCCTTGAGAGGGGGCATCTTGTATCCATCGCCAAGGTCTGTTTGTCTTGCGTTGCTTGTTGCTGCTTTCAAGATGACTTCCATTGCCAACACGAACAGTATTGGGGAAATTGCACAGCCCATTGCAATGCCCACTTCCAAGTTGATCCAATCTGTTGTGTACTCCTTGGTAGAGAACCGCATTGAGAAGCCATTGAAGTACTTCTTGAGCATGTCGCGGATGTTCTTTGGCACATGGTACATCTCAAGAGCCAACTGTATCATCTCATGGGGGTACAGATCCATATGCGTTTGCCAGATCAAGCCACACTACGTCCAGGTCTCTCTTTTCTGTTTTTGTTTTTGCTCTTTGGATTGCGTCCCAGATCATTGTGGCGTGTTCTACACAGCCAGCCACCACGCCTGGGATGCCACCTTTCTGGACTGACACATCCAAGTACTTGTTTTCCATGAGGTACTTGGTCAGCCTTGCCTTGCTGCCATGACAGAGAAGAAGATTTTCCCTCGACGTTCAGTAGTGATATTGGCCTGAACTGGCTGATGTCACTTGAGTTTTGCTCTTTGGGGATGTACACACCATCTGCCGTCATCCACTGGCCGCTGATCTTCTGGTTTCTCCAAGCTGATCGCAGCAGCCTGTGGAGCCACTCCAGCACCTTGGGACATTTCTTGTACAGCTGGTAAGGTATTCCGTTTGGCCCTGGTGATGATTTGGCTCTGGCTTTGTCGACCACCTTCTTGATTTCCGCCAACGTTGGAGGCTTGTCATTGAACTGTTCCTCAGGGTTGGTTGGCCACACCAGACCTTGAATGTCGAGTGGTGCTTTGCTCTGTGAGTCAGAGTATGTTTTCCTCAGATGCTCAAAGAACTCCTTTGTCCACACTTAGGGTCCCAGATTTTGGCTGCTCAGAGTTCTGGCAAACTGGAAGGGGTCTCTGAAGAAGCGCTCTGTGTCTTCTTCTTTTTGCTCTTCCTCTTCCTCGCAGATTCCGCTTGCTGAGGGCACTGTGTTTTGCTTTCAGGTCTTCCCAGAGTTTTTCCAAGCCTTGTTTTTCAGCTGGCAGTGCGGTCTTCATTTGCTTCTTGAGGTTTTTCTTTTGGACCCTGATCTTGTCCATCTCTTCTGGCGTCTGGATTTCTTTGGAGGTGTTTTTTTCTTGGGTAGTTTTGCTCCATAGGCGTCTCTACATGTGGCATACACAATGTCCCCATATGTGGCTAGTTTGTGTTCCAGGATGCTTTTTTCCCTATCAGTGCATCATCGTCTTTGGACGATTTTTGCATCCAGTTTCTCCCAATCTTCAGTCTCGTTTGCTCGTGGCAGGTTGAGTTTCAGGCGCCTGGCATCGAGGGCCTGTGCAAATTCCTCATCCGAACAACAGCGTGGATGTCCTTGGCACTGTGGTTTAAAATCCTGGCCTTGGTCTTCCGACATCTTTTATCTGCTGATGCAGTGCGCTGCTGCTCATTCAGATGAGTCTTCACACATCCCATCTTACTGTTCTTCTGAAGCCACCAGGAAGATAAAGAAGATGAGCTTGGCGACCACAACAAGACAGACATTGACAAGAGGAAGGAGGGAAAGAGGGAGGATATGGGAGAGAAAAAAAAAAAAGAAAGGCATTTAAAAAAACTGGCTTCTTCTGTTCCCCTTCCCCGAAAAAATAACAATCTACTGTAAAGAAACAAATGTTACTCGTCCACAGTTTTTCAAGGCGACCACCCTTCTGCTCACTCACCCCATCCTCCAGTCCTGCTGGTCACTCTTCTCTCCCCAGTCTCCCAGAGGGTTCTCTGGATGTCCATCTAGGGACCACTAGACAACCACTTCTGGACGGGTTAGGAGGGGAGGAAGACTAAGAGGAGCAGGGGGTTGGGAGAAACAGCGGGAGATAGGTGGTATGTGGGGTGGAGTGGTGGAGGTCTTTGGGGAGGGAGGGAAATGGCAATGGATGGGGACGGAGGAGGAGGAGAATATCCTGGATCAGGCGGCCTTAAAATGCCGAGCGCCTCCTTTAAGAGTCCATCAAGGCAACCCACCATGATGCAAAGAAACTTTTTATAGTCTGTGAGGCCTCACAGCTCGGAGAAGATTGCCCACAAGTTCATGTTGTTTATGGCCTCGTTGAGCACCAGGGCCACATTTTTTACTTCCTTTTTCTTCACCATTGAGATTGAAGACATAAATGCACTCCACTGGCACCTCCACCCCCCTAAACAAACTGCTGTTAGTTCACATACACACAAAGTGAAAACGACAACGGAAGCTAACTATTCAAGTTAGAAAAATAAAAGCGCTCGTTTAAGATCAGTGAAAACTAGGCACTACCAGTCTAGAGGGAAAAAAATGCTGTCTGAATCAGACCCTACCCTACCCCAACCCCAACCGCCAGTCCGTTCCCCTCCCCAATCCCTCAACACCCCCTATACACACACTTTCCAAACAGTCCCAGGTGGCATAGAAGCACATCACAACCTGATCCTGTGTACATTATAGCGAGTTCTGAGAGCGCCGTGACAGTGCACCATACTGACAGTGTTCTTCTGCGGTTACATTACAGGGCCTTAGAAGGGAAAATGATACATCACATTCTCTCAAGAAATGTCAAGCGTTCAAAAAATAGCAACGCTCAGAGTGTAAGCGTTCGTGAACACCTCGTTTAACAGCTGATTCAATTACTTATCTAAAGGGTGCACGACAAAGGAAGAAATTCTGCGTTGCAAAGTCATCAAAACATGGCGATTTTATTCTTCAAGCTTTTGTTGATTACCCAGACGGCCAAGAACTAGCTGCCTCCTATTTTACACATTTGTCTGGTGTGTTTCCGTGATCACAAGACCGGTGGCAACGAACCCTGCTCGGTAGCTGTCCAGACAGACAATGAGCAGAGGATGTGCGCATGTGGAGAAACCTTTGAGCGGCTGTGTGGAAAACGTTGACCATTGTTGTCCTTTCACTGCAAGCACAGACTTCCTTCCTGCAGATCGTTACCTGGCTTCACGTGCAAGCTCTAGGACTGTAGGGAACCTGTTCCGTGTTTGAGGACAACCAGCGTGTTTTGTTATGACATATAATCAACCCTCTTGTGGAACACTTTGAATATGAGTTCATATGATTCCCAACGGAATCAAGGCTAAACAGATGATGTAACAGTGAGCTTTCACGGACCCGGGTTTTCCATTCTGCGTTTGCTCCACCGATGGAACGCACATCGTGGTCACACCTCCAGCTTTTCACAAATATGATTCATGTTTTGTATATGATTGAACTCCTTGACATTCACGTATACGAGTAATATCAGACTCCCCTAATCCCCCCCCCTCCCTCCCCCGTACTTTGTATCGGTGCTGAGCAGAAGACTGTTCCTCTTCCAACCTTGACAGCAGTCAGAAATGACATCAGGGTGGCCCCTGTCCTCACTGGATACACCACGTACCCCACACAGACCTGGGTGACACACATCATGAGCAAGACCATGCAGGATAAACGAATGGAATTCAGTCATCGTCCGACCAGAAGCATGGATGATAGTTGTAAAGATTCTCAGTCACCTACAGGGAGGGACAATGCCGAGTCTTGCTGAAGACAATGGACATCAAGCTTTCCAATGCTCTCTATCCATTGTTCTGGCTTGGTTCTTGCACAATACCTGTGAAATCAGGCTTCTATAATTTGTGGAACGCTGGATTGATAAAGTCTGGAAAGAAGAGCGACGCTCCTGTAGGTGAGAGCCACCCACCCCTGATCATCGGGACAGAGGAGGATCATGAACACTCTGTGACATGGGAAAAGCCATCTGCTCATAACTCAGCCAGAAATATTATTTTCCACAACCACGTTCTCTTTTTTTATTTATGTAGAAAACGTCTTCTAGGCCTGTGTGTGTGTGTGTGTGTGTGTGTGTGTGTGTGTGTGTGTGTGTGTGTGTGATGTCTTTGTGTGTGTGTGTGTGTGTGTGTGTGTGTGTGTGTGTATGTGTGTGTGATGTCTTTGTGTGTGTGTGTGTGTGTGTGTGTGTGTGTGTGTGTGTGTGTGTGTGTGTGTGTCTCCCTCCTTCCCTGTGTCTACACCATGAACCATTTCAGAGCTCTCTCTCTCTCTCTCTCTCTCTCTCTCTCTCCTCTCTCTCTCTCTCTCTCTTTTCGTCTACGCGCGCTCGCGGGCGCGAGTGTGTGTGTGTGTGTGTGTGTGTGTGTGTGTGTGTGTGTGTGTGTGTGTGTGTGCGTGCGCGCGCGCGTTTATTTGCTGCAACAAACAGAAAGAACCTTTAGAGAACGAACAAAAAATCACATGTAGTTGTTCATTTCCATTTCCATAATGATGTCTCCAGTGGTTTAAAAACAGCGTAAATCAGCTTCAATGATCTCTGGAAAAGAATGAGCAGCAAAACGAAAAGAAACAAACCACCCACACGTGCACAGATGCAATCGATGCTCGAACAGAGCAAGAGTTTTTCTCTTCCGTATACAAAAAAAGCTGAGCAACAATAACCAAAGGCCGTTAACAAACCTTGCAAACTCGAAACTCTTGCCGTCTCCTACGGAGGAGATATTGCCTGGATGAATTACACATACGAAAAGAAAATCAGTACAAAAATGCAAACGGCTGAAGGAAAAGGAAAGTCGAAAAAAAAAGAAAAAAAAAAAAAAAAGAAATACAAAGCGATATCAGCGAGAACTGACCATGGCGGGATCATCTAAGTAAAGCAAGATGTGAGTATTATGACGTGGGCATTACGTGACAATGCAAAGTGAGCCAGGGCGCTCTCAGACAAAGCTCGGGTGGATAGTCTGGAAGCGGTGCTTTATGGAACAGCTTCTCTAAATGTAGAGGCGTCAGACGCTCTCCAAACACCCGCATGGTAATATTTAGAGCATAAGAGAAAGGGCCCACTTCAGTCTGCCACGGTAGGTACTAAAGGGCTCACCATCAAATCCGTCTTACGTACCTTCTGCATCTTTAAAGAAGCTCAAAAAGAGTGACTCTTTCGAAGACATCAGAGCGAAAAGACTCAGTGTTGTCATTTGTTTGAAACAAGTCTGCGTTTTTCTACATTTGCAAAGTCTGTCTAAAAAAATACCCAAGTGCCCGAACAGAGTGAAAACAAAACTAAACATTATAATCTGTTCTATTCCTCTCGACTAAAATCTTTCATGCGTGATTCAAAAGCAAGTTGC
>JADBJO010014147.1:2500-10000 GCA_016801955.1 Conus betulinus | reverse complement strand
GGAGTATTGACAAGCAGATATCAAAACTGCATTGACGAAGAGGACTGCGTCAACCCTCCACCAACAGCCATTCACAGGATTCTCGAATGAATCGTACAGTTTGGAGAAGAGAAAGATGTGGGATTCAAGCGGGACAATCGCAGCTGAGGATCAGTCTCTTAGGACAGTGACTGTTTGCCTGCCAGCGGTTCTCCACAACAGTTTATACTCGCTGAATCTCCAGGGTGAACACCCTTGGGAAGGCGTCAGTCCGCTGGATGGTTTGCACTTTGTGGGCCATGCGTGAAAGTAAATACTAGAGGCGTTAGTTCCTGTTTTGTGGAGAGGCCTGAGCTATCGGCAAAATGAATAGTGTAGGTTTATCGAGCAGGAGATAAAACGAGGTGTTATGCATCAACCATACGGTATCCAGCACCGTATTGTGGTTGTGTGATGATGCAGCAGCAGCGCACTATGTCATTGGTTGGACCAAAATAAGTCACTCACTGGCGTAACTCATTGTGATGCGTGTGAGTTATATGACCGGCTATTTCAACTGGGTGAACCGAAATGATTGGGTAGTCGGTGATATGGGGTGTATGTGTATGCCAACAAGGGCGAATCTGAATCTGAGATTTTGGCAAATGACAGCCAGATTATAAAATATGCCGCTTTTGAGCAAGCAACTCTCAATGATTGAAAAAAAAATGTTTTCCATTACTAGAAAGGTCCCTTCTTTGAGACATCATATTTCTAACATGCGTGGAATAGCAGGCAAGAGTAATACCGCACATGATACAAGCAGCCAAAGTTAAATGTGAAAAAAAAAAAAAGTGGTATATGAAGCCACGTGGTTGTACGTAGGTAACAGTGTAAGTTCCAAGCTAGGTAACAACCAAAGTGTTTCGTTTACAACGATATCTGCCTTTTCCCCTCTCACGTATTTATTTCAGATACCTCCCCTCCCAGACCCCGCCTCCCTCGCGCCCATCTGCAGCCTCAGTTCCCAGCCCTACGCAGAGAGCGCCTTGGTGACCAGTGATACTCTCCTGCATTTGCCGAACGAAACGAATGTTTACAGTTCATGTCGTACGATTCAGACTGGAGTCTATGCCAGGCTTTCTTTTTTCTTTGTTTTCTTTCTTCTTTTTCTTTTTTTCTTTTCTTTTGCTGCCCCATCTTCTGTGCCACTTCAGTGGCATTGCAGCCACGCCTCGTCCACAGCCGCAGCCCCGGCACTGGCAATCCACAGGGAGCAGTCAATGTCAAGCCGTCAATAGGCAACCCACCGGAGGAGACACTGTACTGCTGCCGAGTCACTTCGGTGGTGTGCAATGGTGCCTGTTCTAATCTAACATACGCAGGACACCACCTACTAAGCCCCCTACTGACGACAATAAGCTTTAGTCGCGGAACCGGCGTGAGTGAACTGTCCCTTCGGAGGGCGCCACCACGTCCGTCCAACGACAGCCGCCCCCCCCCCCCCCCCCCCCCCCCCTTCCCCCATGGACTTGCTAATACCGGTGGCCCCGACAGAATCAAACCAAAGCCACAGACGTGGAAAGGACGTCAAACCTGTGGTCACCATGACAGCAGGGCATAAAAGGGCCACAGAAGTTGAGGCTTTATTTTTATGCTGATCGATGAGAATGAGGATGATGAAGATGTTGCTACGGATTTCCACTTCCTTTTTCCTTCTGCATACCAACCATACACTGGGAGGCATGGAGCATGTCAGTTGACAGACATACGCATACACCGTAATGAATTTCGACAACGGGTGGAAATGTTGGGACATAAGGGAACACCTCATTTGGCAGAAGAATTTGGATCATTACTAACTGATGTAGCAGCTCCAACAACGCAGTGATAACAATTAAGGTATTAATAGTAACGCTGATGGGGGTGCTAGGTACGACATATGAGAAAAGGACGACGTCGATGATAATGCTGTTGTAGTCACCCAGGGTCATGATGATGAGGCACATTCATTTACATAGTACGAGCCCATAGTCTAACAGTGTATTACAAGCAAGCAATTTGCAATAAACGTACCCCGTCTTATTTCCAGCAGGTGTGCATTGTTAACAACAATCTTAACACATAGAGAAACGCTGACAGTGTTGGCTTTGTCTTACCTTCACATCTATACACAAAATATTTTGTGTGTAGTAAAATAAAAGAAAGTCCATCATCGACTTTAAGCTTTTTATCCTAACCACAAAGTATGAGACCGGCATTGAATGACAGCATGTGACAATGCTCACATTTACTGTTTAAACCAATTCTCTAATTAATCCAAAAAACAATAGTATTTAAACAGTTTCATGAATAATAAAATGCGGTTCCCTGCTGCACAAACCCCATAAAATAGTGCCCGTTACACGCATTTTGTTTACAACAGAATTTTTCATCATCGTGATTCTGTTGTTTTCAATTGAAACCATCGTAAGCTGGTTTTTGAAATTTTCTTGTATTTTGAAAAAGGTTTGTCACTTGCGATATGTCTGCCTAGTACCCCTTCCAAATTGACACACGTACATGGTAATTTTGCTGTGCCAATCGCCACTTTGTTGATGTTTTTCTCTGTGATTATATTAAGACCATTTGCTTTTTTCCACTGCATCTGTTTCTTGTGACTGGTACGTTAATTCTCCTCATCTTGGATTAAATTAGGCTTATAAGCCCTTCCAATCACCCCATACATGTCATTGATGGGCTTTAAGTTAATATCTTTTTGTTGTATTGCCGAGCAAGTAAAAAATCCACTGTCCTTTAGAAGACCTCTTATACAATAAACATTTGTAGCAGCCTGTTCTGCAAACTACGTTAACTGTTATCGATCTCAAATTTGTTATTACAAAACATGGGCTCCACAACAACATTTTCTGGATCGGATATTTCAGTCTTTCTTGAAAAATACGATAATCATTTACAGCCTCTTGCGAAAGATATTAACTCTTCCTTTCTTGAGCGCTCTTGAACTAAACTTCTATGCCACATATATTTCGGGGCAAAATGTCAAGTATGGTAGCCTATTTGAAATTTTGGCGTCGTGGCAAGAAGAAAAAGTTACACCTAAAGGTCCAAGTGGGACCCAGAGAAACACTATATTCAAATGCCAAACTGGCCCAGCTAGAAACAACCCTGCATCGCTCTTTAAAGCCTATGCTGTGTTCACATAGGCCGCAAGAACGCATAGGGCCTCCATTAGGACGTCGGGGACAGAACTGCTCCCTGCAGATGCCATTGTGTAAAGGCTACTGGATGTGAAACGACAGAATTCACTGTAGTGTCCCCATGGGTGTACCGGCCCTATGTTATGACTGCAGAGCCCACTGGCGAAAGACTCTACAGACAAGGAACTGCTGCGTGCATCCCTCAGCCTAACTCGTTGCAGTTCAGCTGACAGGTGCAGACAGGACAAATCAAGACGCGGCCAAGCTTTCGCCATGAGGTCTTACAAATCGTCTGAAGAGAATCCCGGGTTACCGTCTTTTCTAGTCTGCCAGCAATCAATGCAGCGAAATAAGTTTTTTTTTGTTACCAAACACAGTCGTTTTTTTTTTTGAAGGGTACAAGTATTTTCCTTCATCAAATAAACTGATCGCTATGTTTATCTTTCTTTAATTTCGTTTCTTCTCTCAAACAAAAATCTGTTCTCTTTAATTCATATCTTTTCTTATCCCATACAAAAATCAATACCCATCCTTCTAAAAACGTTGAATCATTGTATTTAGAAGTTTAGGAAGTAGGAACCCTAAATACATGAGTTGGTTAAAACAAATGGCTTTTAAAATAATGTTCCATCGCTTTCCACAAAAAAATCATTAGCAAAGTGACCAATTTTTATCTGTGAATTTGCAATCGTTATCCCCTTAATATGCTTTTTAAGTCCTTTTTTCGCACTAACTTCTGGACACAAAGTATGAAAAAATACAGAGATATGGGATTTCCTTCTCCACATATGACATTCAAGTTGAACAGCAAATCTTTCATTACTGATGACGTAATGTTTGAGCAGAAAGCATCGACCTATCGGCGTATGCATTCTCCTAAACCAAACGTTTTCAGCACATTCTGCAAATAATATCAATTCACAGAATCAAAAGTTTTTTTTTAAACCTACTGATTCCAGCAGCCTTGTTTACCACTTATTGTTATTCCCCAAGTATTCAGATTGGGATGTGCCATCCTGCAAACTCTTTGCCTGTGAGTGTCAGCCTTTTTGACAAAAGGCCTAGTTTGTCTTGGACACGGAGCACTGTTCTTTTGTCCCCACTGTCCTGGATTCCATCGTCGCTTTAGACAGTCGTTTTCTGAGATTCTCTTCGGCGTCAACATTCCCGCACATTCCAGTCATGTAAACGTCCTTTGACTGAAACTTTAAGCCAAGATCTGTGTGTCAATGAACACAATAAAAAGAGCAAAAAAAGGCCTTCTGCACATGTTTAGTTGGATTCCATCCTCTGAGAAGCATAGGGCACCGTGCGTCAGTGAAGTAGATAAAAAAACAAACAAACAAACAAACAAACATAAAAAACAACAACAAAAGACGCACATTGCTGTGTCATTCAAATGTTATCATCACGAATCACCAACAGTGACTAGGAAATCACCAACTGTGACTAGGAAATCACCAACCATGACCAGAAAATCACCAGTAGTGAACTGAAAATCACCAACAGTGAACTTAAATTCACTAGTTAGGCAGCAGAAGAATGAAGAAGAGAAGACGAAGCATTCCCACTTCCTTCCAGTTTATATTCAAAACCTCTTCAAGAGTACATCAAATCTACAGTAAATCCCTTCCACAGTGACATGAAATACACATGTAAAGGTTATGATTCTGCCCAGCTTTTGAGAACAGAGAGTTTGCAGCGGTTAATCCCGCAAACGTGGGATAGGATCACAATGAGGGGCAACCTAGCTGGTAGTTCGGAATGCCAGTTAAGAGGCTGGTCACCCAGCAGACAGTTTGCCTATGGCTGGGTCTGGGCAGACTCACTTAGAAGAGACAGCCACTGGACTTCAGCCACGTCGTAATTGGTGTTGCTTTCGCTAAGTAGGTCTTGAGCCTCTCTTTGACCATGGCTAGCCTGGATGGCTTGGTCTGGAAGACTAATTATAGACTGAGGAGACAGCCCTGGCAGACCGTGGAGCCGACGTAGTTGGTGGTGTCTTTGCTGAGGTGGACTTGAGATTTTAGAGAGGTAAACATCCGCAGGTGGGAGTCGTTGGCGACGAGGTGCACACATGCTGGATTTTGCCCTTGGTACGGAGTCTAAAGGGTCTGTCTTGATGTCCCTCTGCACTCCCTCCAGATCCAGCCACTTACATGACGGTCGGCCCCCGTTGTTTGTCGGGCCCTGGGGGATAGAACGTCAGTTCAAGACCAGCCCAGCAAAGCCAGATGTTAGACACTTTAGACGCTTCTAGTGGTTCCATTGTGACTCAGGCCACAAAGAAGTTTCTCGAAAGATCTCGTTGAATGGGCTGGGAGGCCTATATACTCCCAGCGTTCTGGCTCTGAGACCGTTTCTTCATTGAGCAGAGTGTGGGTGAAGGCTGTGACGCTGTTTCCGTTATTCTGATGTTTGTAAATGTAAAGGTATGTTGATGGTTTTTCGCCTTTGGTTTGGCTGTTTTACCTAGAGTGGGGGCAGACAGAGTACTATCTTCATGAAACAACACTAGTAAATGGAAGTTAAAAGGTCTATGTTCTTACATTTTTATTTTACAAACTCCATTTTCTTATTAACTGGAAATGCGATATACCAAATTTCCACCATCAATTATTCAAGTAACTCTGCAACTAAGAAGGGGCTGGCACTTAATAAGAATGAAATGAAAAAGAACAGTTATTCAGTATAATCACAGATTTTATTGTTAGTAATCAACAAATCGATGCCATAAAACACAGATCAAACAAATCACAACACAAAACACGACGCGTTTTGACCTCTTAGGTCTTCATCGGGCAATAAAACATTCAGAACAACGAATATGAAGAAAGAGCAGTGATTGCTCGTTCTTCGTGTTCATTGTCCTGAATGTTGTTTATTTTGTTGTTTGTCCTGAATGTTGTTTGTTTTGTTGTTTGTCCTGAATGTTGTATTTTGTTGTTTGTCCTGAATGTTGTTTATTTTGTTGTTTGTCCTGAATGTTGTTTGTCCCCTTTGTCTGGGGGATTAAAAAAAATTTCCATTAAAAATGTCTTCATTCGTCGTTTTTTTTCCCCTTAACCTCTTAACTGTCCTCCCCTTTCACTCTCCAGTTTGCCACCACATCTTCCTCTCTCACCCGGCTTGCCTCCCAACCGTCCTGCTCCTAGCAATCGTCTTCTCCCCTTGCTTATCAACACTGTCTCTTCGTCCATGTTGAAACTACACCAACATAACCATCAGCAAAGCCACGACAGCAGAATGCACAGATCTATGCAGCAAGGATTGCAGTACTCAAAGTCCTCATGGAATCTGCAGCTACGATGACATTCGGGTTAAGTGTCCATATGCATAAAGGGGACTAACTCATTCCCACGAGAACAGAAGTCGTGAAGACTGTCTAGAACTATGTCCGACGCCTTAGAACAACGCAGACGGACTGACAGTCTGTTATTTTCGATGATGGACGTCGAAGCCACGAGAGCGGCCCTCTCCTTCAAGTTTCTCATCGTATCCATTCATTGATCCATCAGCTTTAAATCATGCGCAGTATGGTATCAAAACTTAAATGGAGATGAGGTGTAGCTATACACTGACTAGTCCCGAACGCAGCGACACCTCTTTGGATGAAACTGAAACTGAAACTAATGGACGAATACAGGAACCGAACTGACTCGCTGTTCTAACTTCTGAGCCAACCCTCATCAGCCGTCTGGTGAAGGTTCGGCGCCAGTCATTAACGACGTCGGCGGACTCCAAAGGCAGGCATTGTGAGTCACAGCACGGGAAGTCAGTTCCCCGCATCGCCATCAAAAGCGGGGTCCTCTCTCCGTGATGAATCCAACAGAATGAGGCGGCCGGGCCTCTAAGACTAATCGCTGCACCGCTCCAGCAAGGCTTTTGTCGCCGCTTCTGCTCTGCCCGGGCTAACCGTATTGACGGCAAGTGTTAACCCGTTTCTGGTTCGGCCTAACTGGGTTTGCTGTTGACCCGGCACGTCTAGCTAGGGAAGGGTTAACCAGATTTACAGTCAACCAACCCTCCTCATTCGACTTGTCTACGGTGTTGGCGGGATTGCCCGCCCTCAACACCCGACTGCTATTTCCAGGGTGGGTCTCTTTCTTTTCTCTCTTTCTTCTTTCCTATTTTTTTGTTTCCTTATTTTCTTTCTTCCTTTTGTCTCGTATTCTTTTTCGTCCTTCTTTATTTTGGGAGGAGTGTTGCAGCTGGCAACATATTCTCATAGGTGTGTGTGTGTGTGTGTGGTGTGTGTGTGTGTGTGTGTGTGTGTGTTCGTGCGTGCATGCGTGCAAGCGTGCGTGCGTACGTGTGTGTGTGTGTGTGTGTGTGTGTGTGT
>JADBJO010014146.1:0-49036 GCA_016801955.1 Conus betulinus | reverse complement strand
CAAGCCTCCTGCCACATCCAGTGGTTTGTTGCCGACTTTTAGTATTGCAGCAAATATCCACAGTCAAAAACCTATACAATAGGTTTCGTATTGCTAGCAAATAGTCTCATACGTCAAAACCATTTGCAGAGGTTTGGTACTGCAAAGCAAATATCTCAATGCAAAACCTCAGCAGAGGAGGATTGCACAAATTTCATAGACTCTGATGCCCCATTCACTGCTTATCTTCAGGTAAGCTCCTGAACTTCAGTGTTTCCTTTTTCCGCATGAAAGATCCCTGCCTCATCAGTGCATATGTTTTCTTCATTTCAGGCATGTAACAGTTCCTTTAATTTACTGTGAAGATGTTGTGTCAAAGGGCTGGATTGTGTGCAGTAAGATTTGTGGTCGTCTCTTCCCCAGGGAGTGAAATATTCATCATTGCTCATGAAGCAGAAGGACAAATCTATCATGGGACATACAGATGGGGGCAAATGCGCTGCACAGGACTGGGTTTTGTTGACCAGCATCAGAAACCTCTGGTTTGTAGCCGGACAGACCCATGTGAACAAGAATAGCAAAAAACCCTGTCAGCCCCTCATTCCACGTGTGTTCCTGTCCCTTTTCCGAAACAGGGCTATTTGCAGAAAGTTTCTTCCTTTTTGCACAATGCTTTAAAGCATCATATACCGTGTTTGTTTTTCCTTCTTCTTCTCCAACATTTTTTTCCTTGTTTTCTGGTTTTTTCATGCTGAGCGATGAGAATGAGGATGATTAAGACATGCTACGATTTACATTCCATTCAGCGTTGAGACTTACGTGACAAGGACTGTACTCTACACTTCCTTTCATAACTATATACCGGTGGTTCAACCAGGCCGCGAGAGATACAGGCACCTGCAGTTTTGGTCAGGAAAATATCGAGCCAACCACTCTCAAAAAGGCAGTCCATTAAATGGATGAACGCTCGACTGTGTAGTCCCAGTCTTCCACACTGAGTCCGGCAGCAAACTCAACCAACTCTGGGTAGCACAGCGGTTGGGGCAGAAGAAGAAAAAAACACAGACTCTGATGGGTTTGACCACCCACGCCTCCCCGTGTGGAGAACCCCGCGACGTTAACCCACTTTCTTTGCATGGCAGCTAATTTTGTTCTCCAACATGGCCATGAGTCCCATTCTCCAAGATCTGTTCAAATGAAATCCAAAAGGGTCACGGTCAGTCATTAAGCTTGTAACTTCAGTCCATTTGGTGGTTTGCTGGCCTTTGTATGGAGGCAACTGATAGAAGAAAAGAAAACCTCCATGGCCAGTCTTCTCGTCATGAACCGGAGAAATTTCTTCCCACTCTGGTCTGTCAGTGGTTGCATTTGTATATGCATTGTCTCAAGCCTCGCGACCTTCACTTATCTGTATCAACTCACCTCAACCCACAGCTCTCCTCTCTCCCTCTGAACATTGCCATGTTTCACTTTCCGATGCACTTTCACTCTCTTCTCATCATCCGTCTTCAATATCTGATTCCTTCAGTTTGAACCATTCAACCACTTTCACATAAACTGGTAAACACGTGTTCCTTGTCTGCTTCTTCTGACACCACTCGTAGGCTGAGACGACATTGTGATCCCCACTCCAAAGAAAGGACTGGGCTTGTGTAAAAACAATGAGCTCAGCCTCAATGGTTCAGCTAACACCGCAGCATGGACATGGCAAAAGCAGCTGTGAAAAGGTTATTCTGTGATAATGAGGATTATAAAACATAAACACACTTTCATTTTTTCATGACTCAGCATGATGTTGGCTCTAAAAAAAACATACTAATGCGGGACCGATATAGCGGGATTCTGTCAGAGAGAAAAACTGGTGTGCATGGAAGTCTGCTATCGCGGACACATCAGAGGGGAATGAGTTAGCAAAGGAACCTTGCATTCATCTGGGAAAACTGGTGATTCATGTATTCACAGGCGTGGTTACCCATCAGACTTGGTATTTTCCAGTCTGCAATAGCACAAGCAAAGGATTCATTTTGAAAGAGGGGAAAATGAAAAGAGAAAAAAAATGTTTATAGTAGCAAATATAAATAAAACATAAAACATACAAATTTGGACACAAGAGACAACCTTGTCACACACCCATGGGTTATATATTGACGCAATCCGATACTCAAGCATCATGCTTTCCAACAATTAATAAAACTGTTCACAACAAGCTATTCACCTTAAATCTTCAATACTTTTATCTAATACTTGGCAATTACTTGTCAGCAAAGGATGATCTCTATTTTTGATATGAATAACAGTCTCTCTCTTCAAGAACTTTTTTTCTTTTCTCTTTTTTTCTCCAACTACAGTTCTATTCCTGTTTATGTCACTTTTCTAAAACTCGGGGTATCAACCAAACTTTGCATCTTGTTATGACTGACCCCCTTCTCTGCATGGTCATTTAGTACAGACTTTACAAAATGGCTTATAAAATGAAAATTTTTTTTTGAAGGAGGAGGGAAAAAAACTGACAGGAGGGAGGAGAAATATGGTGAATGGGAAGAGAGAAAGAGAAGCCAGAAGATGCCAGCAAAGTATCCAAATCAGAGACCTCCAAAACAAGTTCTTTTTCCTAAGAATTCTTCTTAGAAATTTCTTCTAAGTCAGTCTGCGTAAAGTTGACCTGAGGCACTTAAAAAAAAAAATCTCCATGATTGCTCAATAAGCATTCACCATTTTGAATGGAACTGTTGAAATACCTATCTATTGCGTTTTCATTCACCATTTTGAATGGGAACTGTGAAATACCTACTATTCTAAGAAGAAAAAGAAACACCTGAAGGTGCTTGGGAGGACCCAGAAGCAGAAGAGACTAATGTCTCACCTGCAAAGTACTGGGGAGGACCCAAAGAAGCACTGCTTCTTCACCTGCAAGGCAGGTGAAGGGACAGTGCTTTATTATGGGTCCATTCCCAGCACCTTCAGGTGTTTCTTTCTTCTCCTATTCTAAAAACCGAGTTCTAACGGCCACCCTTTTGAGCCCCACCCCCACCCCCCCCCCAACCCCCCCCCCCCCCCCCCCCCCCCCCCCCCCCCCCCCCCCCCCCCCCCCCCCCCCCCCCCCCCCCCCCCCCCCCACCCACCCCCAAACCCCCCCCCCCCCCCCCCCCTGAGACCCCCCCCCCCCCCCCCCCCCACCCCCCCCCCCCCCCCCCACCCCCCCCCCCCACCCCCCCCCCCCCCCCCCCCCCCCCCGAAACCCCCCCCCCCCCCCCCCCCCCCCCCCCCCCCCCCCCCCCCCCCCCGAATTAACTGTCATGCTGATCCAATTTCCCTTTTCCATGCCTTGACAAAACCAGTGGGTTTCACAGAACTGAAAACCAACATGGACTGAAGGAAGAAATGTGAACAGCTTTTGATTCTGTCACTGAAAGTTTTTGGATGGTGATTACAAGTTGGACTGTCGAGGGACAAGTGTGATAGGTGTGTGTGTGGGGGGGGGTGGGGGTGGGGGAAGTTGGGAAGCTTCCTACAATGGAAAGCAACTGGGGTTTAAACTCTGTGTCTGGGCAGGGGCAGTAGGAATACTTCAACAGAAATATGATTACTTTTAAAACGAGTGGTTATACTGATACTGTGCTTAGGTCTACATAATGCGAAACATGGTGCAACACGCACATAATTATGTCTATAAAACTGTCAACATCTGATGCAATGATTTTTGCGTGCAAGTTGAGTGACTACTAAATTTTGGCAAAATTACCCTTAATTTCTGGTAAAACAGTAAGTGCACTGATGGACTATTTTCTTGCACAGAGTCCACTTCCTTATTACTAAACTAAATGAGCTAGCAAAAAATGTCACAACTTGAGAAACATTGATTTTTGATCAGGAAAAACTAACCACAGAGACTCAGAAAACTCAGATCATATATCATATTTGCACATCATGTGATCAAAACTAACTCACAGACACAACACTATTTGGCTTCTGATAATCACTCCTTGTGCTTTCCCATTTTTGGCTCCAGTTCCGGCACATTACACATTGACCTAATGACTTTGGAGGAGTATTAGGCACTGCTACGACTCATCATCATCATGCAGTCTCAAAACCTGTGAAACTGGAAAAGGTAGCAAAAAAATGGTAACCCATTGCCTGGTGATAATTAACAAAACAGTCTCGGATACGGCAAAATGCAGGTTGCTGTGGACATCGTGGGCTGGAAAAAAAACAGCTCATCTGACGAACACCCTTTTCCTTGCATATTTTACAGCGTCTCTGTGGCAGATTTTTCTGCCCCCTCCAGGGAAATATTCTGCAGGTAGTGAGTAGGTTCCGGAGGGGGATCTTGAAGTCTTGAAGAGGCACTGCTTCTGGAGGTGTGCATGTGGTCGAGGTTTTGTTCTCCAACATAACCTGCGCCATAAGATGAAACCTTGTTGGCATCTGGCCGAGAAAGAAAATGGACCTCCACTTAACCTACCCTTCACCGTACGTCGCCTAAAATGTTGCATGCCATATAATACATCATTTGTCTTCAAGGACCCATCTTTATGTGAAAAAATAAACCCTGCCGTACATTGTGGGTCTCCATGAACCCATGCTCTTCTGCAAAAGATTAAAGCCTTGTACATCAAGATTCTCCAGGAACCCATGCCATTTGTGAAAGAATAAAGCCTTTCCACAAGGTCTGAGGCTCTAGGGACCCATGCTTTAAAAAAAAAAAATCTAACTGAACTAAATTTTGTCATTTATCATGGGTGCATACAGGCCCAAGATACTTTCGTCACAGATTTTCAAGCATGGAATGAAAAGTAGTCTTCTTTTAACAGCAGCATATGTGCAGTGTAAGTGATGTTCAGGAAATTTCATGAGGAGTGTAAATGATAAATGAATGTATTAAGCTTCTATGCAAGCGGTTTCAGCTTTCTGTTTTGTTCTGGTGTCAGTGGTCATGTGAAAAGTCCAACAACACTTGCTTCCACACTTTTTCCACCAATGAACAGCTCAGTTTTCAGCATTATGCCACTTGCAAGCTTTGGTGCTCAAACAAATTGCCATGTGAGTCACTGACGGAGTGTCCATTATAGTGTAAATGTGCTCTCATGTGTCTGTGCGTGCATGTGCCTGTGTGTGAGTGAATGTATGTGTATATGTGTGTGTGAGTGAATGTATGTATGCATGTATTGTGTGTATGTGTGGGCGCGTGTGCGTGTGTGTGTGTGGGGGTGTCGGGGGGGGGGGTTACTCTTCCTTGTTACTGTTGAAGTTGTTGGTGTGTATCCATGAATATGTGTGTGCAAATTAGAGCGCATACAGCATACATACATATGCATGCCTGTATATGCATGAGCGAGTGTGGGTGTGTGTACCTACACATTCATCTCTGAATTCATGAACATCTAATGAGTGAGAGAAAAGGAGTACTGTATGTGTACTTGTGATGTAATCTACATGTGTGAGCACATACTAGTAATTTAGTCCAGTCTAAATCACAGTGTAACGTAAGAGAGAAAGAGTACTGTATGTGTGCTTTTGATGTGCCTCTGTGTGTCAGCGTGTAATTGTGATTCACAGGGGTGTTTTTTGTTGTTTCTCTTTTTTTTCTTTCTTCTTTTTTTTTTGCTGTCCATCCATTCTGTGCACCTCAGTGGCAACGCACCCATGCCACTTGTTCAGACACCCTGTCCACAGCTACAGCCCAACCTCCCCAGCCCGAGCAATGACAATCCACAGGGAGCAGTCAGTGTCAAGTCGTCAAGAAAAAAACACCTGAGACACTGCACTGCCGTTGATTCACTTTGATGGTGTTCAGTGGTGCCTGTTCTGATTTTACGTATGCAGGAGACTACCTACTGAGCCCCCTACTGATGACAATAACTGCTTTGTTGCAGAGCCAGGGTGTGCGAACTCTCCCTCCAGAGGGGCACCACCACGTCTGTTCAATGACAACCTCCATGAATTTGCCAAGACTGGTGACCCCAATGGAACCAAACCAAGGCCCAGATGTGGACAGGACACTGAAAGTGAGGTCACCATGAGAGAATGGCATTAAGGGCCACAGAATTTGACTTAAAAAAAAAAAAAAAAAGTTCATCTAAGTGAATGAGGATGAGGATGATGATGCAACGAATACCCATTCTGGTAAGAGACTACATGACAGGGCTGTATTCTATGCCCACTTTCATAATATATCCTGCTGTCAATCAGGCTCAAGAAACAGACACCTGCAATGTTGTTTCAGGAAACTTTAGTAACACTCTCAGAGACACATCCGTTTAGAGGATGAAACTTGACTGTGTGGTCCCAGTCTTCCAAACTGAGCCCATAGCAAACTAAACTCTGGGCAGGAGCTGGTCAGGGCAGAAAAATCCCACATGGCTCTGATGGGAATCAAACCCATGACCTCCCAGCCATGGGTCTGCAATGCTTATCACTGCGCCACAGCGACTGGTTTATTCAGAGAAATTTTATTTGTTACAGCCCTGCCTACCACACAGCCCCTTCAGGGCTGTAAAACTTGTGAAAGAAAGAGCGGTGGATAAAACAGATGTGCTGTGCATGACTGTATGCATACATGCATTTTGGAAGTTCACACTCAAGATACATGGCTACATGGTCCATGCCTAGCACTCCAATGCTTGTGAAAGTGACCTCTGCCAGCACATCGCAGGATACTGGGCACTTGGACAAGGTACAGATTCTGTTTTTATTTATTTATTTATTTATTTTTAAAACAAAGCATGGGGTCTGGCCAGACCCACGACGTACGGCGCTCAAGGTTTCTTCTTTGAGATGAAAGGTTTATCAAGACCCCCCAAACATTCTCCTTTTACCTTTTCTCCTTTGTTTATTGACAAAAGCCAACATTTTTTGCGAATAGATCTGAGGTCATCCTTTACTGACAAAGGTATAAAATTTTGTGGAGATACATCTTAAATTTTTTTTTTTTTTAACTGACTTGGTTGTCAGGTGAAAATCACCACAATCGGTCATCTAGTATTCTCGACGTACGGCAAAGGATGAACATCAGTAATTCAATTTCTGAACTTATAACTGATAATGCAAACTTTCATTTCCTCCCGTTTACGACAAAGTCACACATTACTGTGCTCCTGCATAATACAGACACCATCCGCTCGATTAAAGAGATCCTATCAATTCATTTTGGACATAACCTTTAACCTGCACAACGGCTGTACTCCAGACACATTCCATCTGCTGGGCTAACAAAGCTCTCTAGAGATGTCCAGCACACATTCAAAACCAACTCTTTCTCGTTTAACTACCTCATTGAGGAAAAAAAAAAAAAAAAAAAGGCACTTCATAAGTAGTTTCTTTTCAAGCATATTGATACTGAAACAAAACAGGTTCTATCAAGCATCTTTTCACCTTTTCAAACTTCACTCATTAATTTCTTTCTTTTTTTTCTTTTTGAACACTGCACAAAGTTTTGTGCTACAATAATGAATGCAACTATTATACACCACCTTCACAACTTGGAAAAAAAAACGACAAAGACAGACACAAAATAGGCAAAAATGTGCCAAGCAGACTGCAGGGATGAAAATTTTGTTGATGAAGTCATCAAACTAAGGGATGCTAAGCAGATGAGATCAACAACAATCCTGATGATAAGGTATTAATGATCTGGCAAAAAACATAATAAGACTCTATGCGTTTATGTTTAAGCTGTCAGTGTTTTTCAGATCTTGTCTTGTTGGTTACAATTTCATTACTGGGGTGTACCAGTGAATTCAAAATCTTTATTTCCCTTCCACTTTTTGACAACACTTTTATGTCTATACTTTCAAGGGATTTAGAGTTAAAAGTAAAAATTTTTGAAATGAACTTGTGTTTTCCCCAGGATTTACTCAGCATGCAGTACATACAATTTGTCCAAAAAGTTTTCTTTAATTAAAACAATTTAATGAAATCATACCCTTAAACTTAAGACTTGGAATAAGCATAAAACAAGACATTAAAACAAATCCTAAACTACATGGACATAAGGAGCAGGCGGGGGGGAAACAAGAGCAACAAGAAATACCAAGACCAACAACGAAAACAAAGCAAATGAACACGAAAAAATCATATATGAACTTTCAATCTGTCATTTGAGATTTGAAATTGGTACTTGTATTCTGCGTTCACAAATCTCAAATGACAGATTGAAAGTTCATATATGATTTTTTTTGTTCATTTGCTTTGTTTTCGTTGTTGGTCTTGGTATTTCTTGTTGCTCTTGCTTCCCCCCCGCCTGCTCCTTATGTCCATGTAGTTTAGGATTTGTTTTAATGTCTTGTTTTATGCTTATTCCAAGTCTTAAGTTTTAAGGGTATGATTTCATTAAATTGTTTTAATTAAAAGAAACTTTTTGGACAAATTGTATATACTGCATGCTGAGTAAATCCTGGGGAAAACACAAGTTCATTTCTAAATTTTTACTTTTAACTCTAAATCCCTTGAAAGTATAGACATAAAAGTGTTGTCAAAAAGTGGAAGGGAAATAAAGATTTTGAATCACTGGTACACCCCAGTAATGAAATTGTAACCAACAAGACAAGATCTGAAAACACTGACAGCTTAAACATAAACGCATAGAGTCTTATTATGTTTTTTGCCAGATCATTAATACCTTATCATCAGGATTGTTGTTGTTGATCTCATCTGCTTAGCATCCCTTAGTTTGATGACTTCATCAACACAAAATTTCATCCCTGCAGTCTGCTTGGCACATTTTTGCCTATTTTGTGTCTGTCTTTGTTTTTTCCAAGTTTGAAGGTGGTGTATAATAGTTTGCATTTCATTATTGTAGCAGCAAAACTTTGTGCAGTGTTCAAAAAGAAAAAAAAAAAGAAATTAATGAGTGAACGTTTGAAAAGGTGAAAAGATGCTTGATAGAACCTGTTTTGTTTTCAGTATCAATATGCTTGAAAAGAAACTACTTATGAAGTGCCTTTTTTTTTTTTTCCTCAATGAGGTAGTTAAACGAAAAGAGTTGGTTTTGAATGTGTGCTGGACATCTAGAGAGCTTTGTTAGCCCAGCAGATGGAATGTGTCTGGAGTACAGCCGTTGTGCAGGTTAAAGGTTATGTCCAAAATGAATTGATAGGATCTCTTTAATCGAGCGGATGGTGTCTGTATTATGCAGGAGCACAGTAATGTGTGACTTTGTCGTAAACGGGAGGAAATGAAAGTTTGCATTATCAGTTATAAGTACAGAAATTGAATTACTGATGTTCATCCTTTGCCGTACGTCGAGAATACTAGATGACCGATTGTGGTGATTTTCACCTGACAACCAAGTCAGTTTAAAAAAAAAAAAATTTAAGATGTATCTCCACAAAATTTTATACCTTTGTCAGTAAAGGATGACCTCAGATCTATTCGCAAAAAATGTTGGCTTTTGTCAATAAACAAAGGAAAAAGGTAAAAGGAGAATGTTTGGGGGTCTTGATAAACCTTTCATCTCAAAGAAGAAACCTTGAGCGCCGTACGTCGTGGGTCTGGCCAGACCCATGCTTTGTTTTAAAATAAATAAATAAATAAAATAAAAACAGAATCTGTACCTTGTCCAAGTGCCCAGTATCCTGCGATGTGCTGGCAGAGGTCACTTTCACAAGCATTGGAGTGCTAGGCATGGACATGTAGCCATGTATCTTGAGTGTGAACTTCCAAAATGCATGTATGCATACAGTCATGCACAGCACATCTGTTTATCCACCCGCTCTTTCTTTCACAAGTTTTACAGCCCTGAAGGGGCTGTGTGGTAGGCAGGGCTGTAACAAATAAAATTTCTCTGAATAACCAGTCGCTGTGGCGCAGTGATAAGCATTGCAGACCCATGGCTGGGAGGTCATGGGTTTGATTCCCATCAGAGCCATGTGGGATTTTTCTGCCCTGACCAGCTCCTGCCCAGAGTTTAGTTTGCTATGGGCTCAGTTTGGAAGACTGGGACCACACAGTCAGGTTTCATCCTCTAAACGGATGTGTCTCTGAGAGTGTTACTAAAGTTTCCTGAAAACAACATTGCAGGTGTCTGTTTCTTGAGCCTGATTGACAGCAGGATATATTATGAAAGTGGGCATAGAATACAGCCCTGTCATGTAGTCTTCCCAGAATGGGTATTCGTTGCATCATCATCCTCATCCTCATTCACTTAGATCAACTTTTTTTTTTTTTTTTTTAAGTCAAATTCTGTGGCCCTTAATGCCATTCTCTCATGGTGACCTCACTTTCAGTGTCCTGTCCACATCTGTGGCCTTGGTTTGGTTCCATTGGGGTCACCAGTCTTGGCAAATTCATGGAGGTTGTCATTGAACAGACGTGGTGGTGCCCTCTGGAGGGAGAGTTCGCACACCCTGGCTCTGCAACAAAGCAGTTATTGTCATCAGTAGGGGGGGCTCAGTAGGTAGTCTCCTGCATACGTAAAATCAGAACAGGCACCACTGAACACCATCAAAGTGAATCAACGGCAGTGCAATGTCTCAGGTGTTTTTTTCTTGACGACTTGACACTGACTGCTCTCCCTGTGGATTGTCATTGCTCGGGCTGTGGGAGGTTGGCTGTAGCTGTGGACAGGGTGTCTGAACAAGTGGCATGGGTGCGTTGCCACTGAGGTGGCACAGAAGATGGACAGCAAAAAAAGAAGAAAGAAAAAAAAGAAAAAACAAAAAAAAACACCCCTGTGAATCACAATTACACGCTCACACACAGAGGCACATCAAAAGCACACATACAGTGCTCTTTCTCTCTTACCGTTACACTGTGATTTAGACTGACTAAATTACTAGTATGTGCTCACACATGTAGATACATCACAAGTACACATACAGTACTCCTTTTCTCTCACTCATTAGATGTTCATGAATTCAGAGATGAATGTGTAGGTACACACACACACTCACTCATGCATATACAGGCATGCATATGTATGTATGCTGTATGCGCTCTAATTTGCACACACATATTCATGGATACACACCAACAACTTCAACAGTAACAAGGAAGAGTAACACCCCCCCCCCCCCCTCCCCCCGACACACACACATACACGCACGCGCCCACACATACACACAATACATGCATACATACATTCACTCACACACACATATACACATACATTCACTCACACACAGGCACATGCACACACAGACAATGAGAGCACATTTACACCATATAATGACACTCCGTCAGTGACTCACATGGCAATTTGTTTGAGCACCAAAGCTTGCAAGTGGCATAATGCTGAAAACTGAGCTGTTCATTGGTGGAAAAAGTGTGGAAGCAAGTGTTGTTGGACTTTTCACATGACCACTGACACCAGAACAAAACAGAAAGCTGAACCGCTTGCATAGAAGCTTAATACATTCATTTATCATTTACACTCCTCATGAAATTTCCTGAACATCACTTACACTGCACATATGCTGCTGTTAAAAGAAGACTACTTTTCATTCCATGCTTGAAAATCTGTGACGAAGTATCTTGGGCCTGTATGCACCCATGATAAATGACAAAATTTAGTTCAGTTAGATTTTTTTTTTTTTTTAAAGCATGGGTCCCTAGAGCCTCAGACCTTGTGGAAAGGCTTTATTCTTTCACAAATGGCATGGGTTCCTGGAGAATCTTGATGTACAAGGCTTTAATCTTTTGCAGAAAGAGCATGGGTTCATGGAGACCCACAATGTACGGCAGGGTTTTATTTTTTCACATAAAGATGGGTCCTTGAAGACAAATGATGTATTATATGGCATGCAACATTTAAGGCGACGTACGGTGAAGGTTAAGTGGAGGTCCATTTTCTTCTCGGCCAGATGCCAACAAGGTTTCATCTTATGGCGCAGGTTATGTTGGAGAACAAAACCTCGACCACATGCACACCTCCAGAAGCAGTGCCTCTTCAAGACTTCAAGATCCCCCTCCGGAACCTACTCACTACCTGCAGAATATTCCCTGGAGGGGGCAGAAAAATCTGCCACAGAGACGCTGTAAAATATGCAAGGAAAAGGGTGTTCGTCAGATGAGCTGTTTTTTCTGCCCACGATGTCCACAGCAACCTGCATTTTGCCGTATCCCGAGACTGTTTTGTTAATTATCACCAGGCAATGGGTTACCAGTTTTTGCTACCTTTTCCAGTTTCACAGGTTTGAGACTGCATGATGATGATGAGTCGTAGCAGTGCCTAATACTCTCCAAAGTCATTAGGTCAATGTGTAATGTGCCGGAACTGGAGCAAAAATGGAAGCAAAAGGAGTGATTATCAGAAGCCAAATAGTGTTGTGTCTGTGAGTTAGTTTTGATCACATGATGTGCAAATATGATATATGATCTGAGGTTTTCTGAGTCTCTGTGGTTAGTTTTCCTGATCAAAAATCAAATGTTTCTCAAGTTGTGACATTTTTTGCTAGCTCATTTAGTTTAGTAATAAGGAAGTGGAACTCTGTGCAAGAAAATAGTCATCAGTGCACTTACTGTTTTACCAGAAATTAAGGTAATTTTGCCAAAATTTAGTAGTCACTCAACTTGCACGCAAAATCATTGCATCAGATGTTGACAGTTTTATAGACATAATTATGTGCGTGTTGCACCATCTGTTTTCGCATTATGTAGACCTAAGCACAGTATCAGTATACCGACTCGTTTTAAAGTAATCATAATTTCTGTGAAGTATTCCTACTGCCCCTGCCAGACACAGAGAGTTAAACCCCAGTTGCTTTCTTTCCATTGTAGGAAGCTTCCCACTGCCCCCACCCCTCCCCCCCCACACACACACTATACACACTTTTCCCTCGACAGTCCAACTTGTAATCACCATCCAAAACTTTCAGTGACAGAATCAAAAGCTGTTCAACATTTCTTCCTTCAGTCCATGTTGGTTTTTTTCAGTTCTGTGAAACCCACTGGTTTGGTCAAGGCATGGAAACAGGGAAATTGGATCAGCATGACAGTTAATTCGGGGGGGGGGGGGGGGGGGGGCTCAAAAGGGTGGCCGTTAGAACTCGGTTTTTAGAATAGGAGAAGAAAAAGAAACCCTGAAGGTGCTGGGAAGGACCCAGAGAAGCACTGTCTTCACCTGCCTTGCAGGTGAAGACAGTGCTTCTTTGGGTCCTCCCCAGTACTTGCAGGTGAAGACAGTGCTTCTCTGGGTCCTCCCAAGCACCTTCAGTGTTTCTTTTTCTTCTTAGAATAGATAGGTATTTCACAGTTCCATTCAAAATGGTGAATGCAAAGAATAGATAGGTATTTCACAGTTCCATTCAAAATCGTGAATGCTTATTGAGCAAATCATGGAGATTTTTTTTTTTAAGTGCCTCAGGTCAACTTTACGCAGACTGACTTAAAGAATTCTCAGGAAAAAAAGAACTTGTTTTGGAGTCTCTGATTTGGATACTTTGCTGGCTTCTCTTTCTCTCTTCCCATCACCGTATTCTCCTCCCTCCTGTCAGTGTTTTCTCCTTTCAAAAAAATTGTTCATTTTATAAGCCAGTTGTAAGTCTGTACTAAATGACATGCAGAGAAGGGTCAGTCATAACAAGATGCAAAGTTTGTTGATACCCAGTTTAGGAAAAGTGACATAAACAGGAATAGAACTGTAGTTGGAGAAGAAAAAAGTCTCTTGAAGAGAGAGACTGTTATTTATATCAAAATAGAGATATATCCTTTGCTGACAAAGTAATTGCCAGTATTAGATAAAAGTATTGAAGATTTAAGGTGAATAGCTTGTTGTGAAAAGTTTATTAATTGTTGGAAAGCATGATGCTTGAGTATCGGATGCCGTCAATATAACCCATGGGTGTGACATAGGTGTCTTGTCAAAATTTGTATGTTTTATTATTTATTTGCTACTATAACATTTTTCTCTTTTCAAAATGAACCTTTGCTTGTGCTATTGCAGACTGGAAAATACCAGTCTGATGTGTAACCACACCTGTGAATACATGAATCCAGTTTCCCAGATGAATGCAAGTTCCTTAACTCATTCCCCTCTGATGTCCGCGATAGCAGACGTTCCATGCACACCAGTTTCTCTCTGACATCCGCTATATCGGATCCCGCATTAGTATGTTTTTAGAGCCAACATCATGCTGAGTCATGAAAATGAAAGTGTGTTTATGTTATATCCTCATTATCACAGAATAACCTTTCACAGCTGCTTTTGCCATGTCATGCTGTGTTAGCTGACCATTGAGCTGTTTTTACACAAGCCCAGTCCTTTCTTTGGAGTGGGATCACAATGTCGTCTCAGCCTACGAGTGGTGTCAGAAGCAGACAAGGAACACGTGTTTACAGTTTATGTGAAAGTGTTGAATGGTTCAAACTGAAGGATCAGATATTGAAGAAGATGATGAAGAGAGTGAAAGTGCATCGGAAAGTGAACATGGCAATGTTCAGGGAGAGAGAGCTGTGGGTGAGGTGAGTGATACAGATAGTGAAGGTCGCGAGGCTTGAGACAATGCATATACAAATGAACCACTGACAGACCAGAGTGGGAAAGAATTAATCCGGTTCATGACGAGAGACTGGCATGGAGATTTTTCTTTCTTCTATCAGTGCCTCCATACAAAGGCCAGCAAACACATGGACTGAAGTTACAAGGTATGACTGACCATGACCCTTTGGATTTCATTGAACAGATCTTGGAGAATGGGATCATGGCACATGTTGGAGAAACAAATTAGCTGCCATGGCAAAGTGGTTAACGTCGCGGTCTCCCAGCTGGGAGGTCATGGGTTCAAATCCCATCAGAGTCATGTGGGTTTTTTCTGCCCCAACCGGCTGCTACCCCCAGAGTTGAGTTTGCTGCGGACTCAGTTGGGAAGACTGGGACTACACAGTCGAGTTTCATCCATTTCATGGATGCCTTTTTGAGAGTGTTGCTCAGATTCCTGACCAACACTGCAGGTGCCTGTATCTCTCGGGCCTGGTTGACACCGGGATATAGTATGAAAGGAAGTGTAGAGTACAGCCTTGTCACGTAGTCTCTGACTGAAATGGAAATCTGTAGCATTGTCTTAATCATCCTCATTCTCATCGATCAGCATGAAAAAAGAAAAGAAAAAAATGTTGGAGAAACAAAAACGGATATGCTGCTTAAAGCATTGTGCAAAAGGAGCACTTTCTGCAAATAGCCTGTTTCGGAAATGGACAGGAACAACAGTGAATGAGATGACAGGGTTTTTGCTATTCTTGTTCACATGGGTCTGTCCTACAAACCAGAGGTGTCTGACTGCTGGTCAACAAACCCAGTCCTGTGCAGCTCATTTGCCCCCAACGTTATGTCCCATGATAGATTTGTCCTTCTGCTCATGAGCAATGATGAAGATTACATTCCCTGGGGAAGAGAAGACCACAATCTTCTGCACAAAATCCAGCCTTTGTACACACATCTTCACAGTAAATTAAAGGAACTGTACATGCCTGAAGAAAACATATGCACTGATGAGGCAATCTGTTCATGGAAAGGAAAACTGAAGTTCAGAGCTTACCTGAAAGATAAGCCTGTGAAATGGGGCATCAGAGTCTATGAACTTTGTGAATCCTCCTCTGCTTAGGTTTTTGCCATTGAGATATTTGCTGCAGTACCAAACCTCTGCAAATGTTTTTGACGTTGAGATATTTGCTGCAATACGAAACCTCTGTATATGTTTTTGACTGTGAGATATTTGCTGCAATACCAAACGTCGGCAACAAACCACTGGATGTGGCAGTGAGGCTTGCAGTCCCCTCTTGGATGAAGGCCGGTCAGTTTCTTGCAGTCCCTCCTGGATGACGGCTGGTCGGTTTATGTGGACAATTATTACTGTTGTCCCGAACTGGCCCAGCGGCTGGTGCAGCGCAACACCAACTGTGTTGGAACGGGTGTGACCCCAACAGGAGAGGCTTACCCAAGCAGCTTGTAGTTGCTGTTGTGCCACGTGGCCAGGTCCATGCTTTACGCCAAGGTATTTAGTCATTATTATTTACTGTGTGTGTGTGTGTGTGGTGTGAGTGTGATGTGTGCGTGTGTACAACATATATGTACAGGTGTGAGTGTGCACACACTGCGTGTGTGTGTGTGTGTGTGTGTAAGTGAACTAGTGTGTGTGTGTGTGTGTGTGTGTGTGTGTGTGTGTGTGTGTGTTTTCTTTTTCAAGTCTGTGCATGTACAGATATGATGAACTTGACAAAAAAAAATTTTTTTTTTTACTGACAGGAAGAAGATTGAGTAAAATTGAGATTTTGATTATGATCCTGTTGTTTATTGAGACTGAGATTATGATCCTGTTGTTTATTTTATTTTTAGGAGCCGTGGGTGTCCTGAAGAGGATGGACAAGAACGCTGTCCATTTGACCACCACCAAAATAGATCCAGCTGAAATGTGCAGGAGGGGAGGGGGGGCTCACCACACAGACAGGCAGGAAGATGAAGCCCAAAGCTGTCCAGGACTACATAGTCAATATGGCAGGAGTTGACCACAGTGACCAGCTCATGGCCTGTATAATTGGAAAACAATGAAGTGATGGAAGAAGTTATCCTTTATCTCTTCACATTGTCACTGAGTCAGGCATCCATACTCTCGTGACTTGTACCAGAGAACTCAGGGCTACCCGAAATACCTCTGAAGAAATTCATTGTCTCTGTTGGCAATGCCTTAGGTATCCAGTACTATGTCGGTGTTGCTGCTGCCCAACCTGCTGCTGTGCCTCTGGCTCAGCCTCCAGCCCATCCACCTGCCCAACTTGCTGCCCAGCCTCCTGCTCTGACTCCGGCCCAACCACCTGCCCAGCTACCTGCCCAGCCTCCTGCTCTGCCCCCGGCCCAACCACCTGCCCAGTCTGCTGCCCAGCCTGACCCTTCTTGCCCTCCAGAACAAGATCCCGTATCACAGGCTCGACTTAAAGGTGTACATTTTTCAACTGTCCTTCCTCCAACTCCGAGTGGAAAAAAGAATTTCCGGAAGTGTCATGTGTGCACTGCTAGAAGTAAACGACACCGAGGTGTAAAACTGCTGCGGCAGAGTGCAAACTGGTGTGACAAGTGTTGTGTTACCCTGTGTAACAAGTTGTGCCAGGGAAAAGACATCACATGTTTTCAAGTTTATCACACTATAAAAGACTATGTAGGTTATTAGAAGGTTGCGACTTGTTGGCAGACTAAAGCTGTTTTCAAGGCCAATTCTTGTTCTAGTCAGCAGCATATGATTGGTGTTTGTTCATTTTGAGACTGTGGAAACTTTCAAGTGGTCATTGTGTACATGCTACCAGCATATTCAGTGAGATTTATGTGGGAAAAGCCTTTTTTTCAAGAAAAGCGTAGGTTCACACCTGTTTATATTTCCAACTAACCTCATCATGAAAGATGCCCCATCTCCTTCCAGTGGCTTGCAGAGCACTGAATAATCGAGACTTTCTAAATTATGTACTTCGTTTATACAGGTACACAGTTATTATGTGTCAAAATTTCAAGAGTGTATGTGTAGCCATTGTTGTTTTTTTTTTCCAGTGCGAAACAGTTACCCACTCTTGTGAAGAATGCTGAACAACAAACTACAAAATGTCATATTTTATTGATTTTAGTTCTTTTGCTTTGCAAAGAAACTGTCAAAAACTGTCAGGTAGCTATTCTTTATACTCTACTGGGTTTCTCAAATGGATTTTTGAAGGAAATGGGCCTTCTTTCAACAGCAGAGAATATTTCACTTTTATGCCTTGATTTCACTAAATATGAAAAATAACATTGTCTTCATTCGTGTACAAAAAGAGTATGCTTATGCATGCTACAGCTTTGAAACTTTGTACTGACCATATTCAGTCAAACATGTGCACAAATGCCCAGTGTACAGAGGAATGATGAATTTCATATCAATTTCGCCAGTAAGGAGTGAGTTAATTTAAGTGCACATGTAGTGTGGAATTAATGTGTTAAAAAAACAGGATGGCTTTTGATTTATCTGGTGCAGCTTATGTCGCATGTCAGGTGAATGTGTGGTTGTATTTGTTTGTATGCTTGATATGTGTGTGTAGATCAGTTTTACTTACTTTTTCTTTTGATTTGCATTAGATAACTGTATTAGTGAGCATTGTTTTTCATCGTCCATAGTATAGGCAGTTTGTAATATGATTTCAATTTAAGTCTGTGTTATATACTTTCATATATGTATTCCGATTTTCTTTGGAAATGCAAATTTCAATTGTGACACCCCCCCCCCCCCCCAACCCAAGCGTCCACCCCATCCCTCAACTTTGTGCGTTCATCAACTGTGTGCATTTCTCTCTTATTTAGTGAATGTTCCACAGTCCCGGAGTGCATGAATTTGATCCCAGTGTGTGTGTGTGTATGTGTGTGTGTGTGTGTGTGTGTGTGTGTGTGTGTGTGTGTGTGTGTGTGTGCATGAGCATGCCTGATCTGCCTTTTTTTTTTTTTTTTTTTTTTTTTTTTTTTGTATTGAAAACAAGTTGCCATAATTCAAAAGCATATTTTATAGCATATGAACATATTCAATAAGTACATTTCATAACAGAAATGGTATTTTTCCGCATGTACAGTTGACATAATTCAAAAGCATGTATTATAGCATATGAACACATTCAGTAAGTACATTTCATACCAGAAGATTTTTTTTTTTTTTCCCTCACATGGACATATATCTGTGTGTGTAATGATTTTGTGGATCATTTCTAGATGTTTTTTTTTTTTTTTTTTTTTCAGCTGTCCGAAAAAAGCAGAAAATTTCCAGTCTTCCAATTGCAGACGTCAAAGTAAATAGTTCTCATTTAGTTTGTTCTGTTGATTCTTTCAAGTATTAGAACTACTAAAAAATTGTTCTGTCGATTCTTTCAAGTATTAACACTCCAGAATTTTTAGTAGCAACAGCTCAAAATGAAGTGAAAGTGAAAAGAAGATAGTTAGACTTGGTAGCTTGGGGGACAAAAAAAAAAAAAAAAAAAAAAAAAAAGTCATATGACTTTGAAGGGAAGACAATATGAGCGATGCATTCGTTGTAGGTCCTTCAGAAGGGAGGTGCAGCGTGGCATTGCGCCGAAGCAAGGGATGGTCATTTCAGTCTAAGTAAACTGATCTTGGCTGCAGATGATGCAGATGAATACCTCCAAAACTGGGAATTGCCCCTCAGGTGGAGAGCTGCTTCTGTATGTTGGCATTTCATTTGCAGCTGACAGGCAAGGCTCAAAAGCCAAAACAAAATGGTGATTGTTTGCTTTTGTGCCATCAGCATGCAGTGTTGGCTGTTTGGTTAGCCAGAACAAGATATTCATTGTTTGCTTTTCTGTCAGCACACAGTGTTGGCCATTTGGTTAGCCAGAACAAAATATTCATTGTTTGCTTTTGTGCAAGATCACAGTGTTGCTTATTTGTTTAGTCGGAACAAAATTGGCCATTGTTTGCCTTGGTGGAAGCACACAGTGTTGGAGAGTTGTGAAAGAGAGAGTGAATCAGAACATCTTTCTTCCTTGATTTCAGTGTTCCAATTTTTTTTTTTTTTTTTTTTTCCCACCCATCCTTCTGAAGTCTTAAATAAAATTTTCTTATCCTTCCCAAACCCTAATTTGAGCTGGCTGCTGAAGGCACCAAAGTGGAGCTGATAACTGGAAAGAATTCATGAAAAAGGCTGCTGGACATTAGTTCCTTTCACACACTATTCTATCATATCTGGTAGGATGCATTGGACTTGCAGACCACTGTGAGTCCCTAGCCTGCAGGGCCTGGTACCTTGATATTTTTCCTCTCTTCATAAGGAAGACTGTCCATACAGGAAGAAGAATTCATGATGATGAAACATACAACACATGAAATAGAATTTAGCCAAGAGCAGTGGAAATCAGGCTTGAAACTTCTTTCTTATTTGAAAATAATTCTTTAGGCTAGAAAGAAGTCAATGAGGAGTTCTTAGCAGAGACAGTCATCATTGTTTTTCAGAAAACATGCTTCCCATGTGTCTTTGACATGCCTTACTCTAGTTACAGTTTGAGAGTTTATAATGCCAAGAGAGGTACTTTAGTTGGAAGCAGATTTTCAAGTAACAAGGTGTGTACGATATTCCTTTTTTTTTTTTTTTTTTTAAGATGATTATCGTTCTATCTGGAAGTCACATTCGCAGGAAACTGGATAAAAAGAAAATTGTATAGTCTAAGAAATTGGGAAAGAAAGTACTCACCGTCATGGAGCACAGAAAAATATATCACAGGGAAAGTAGTTTCTTATAGATAACAGCTTATGGTTCACTGCAGAAGGACCTTCACTAAAGTCTGCTTCCGGTGAGTACATTTTCTTTCTCCTTTTCAGTTCATTTAAAGTTAGCCTAGAATTACTTTGATTTCACAAAAAGTATATGTACATAGCATTGCACAACTTGCTGTATTCTGAATGGTGATAGAATAAAAATGCTGATTGATTTGTTGGCAATTTCTCTTTCTCAGTTGCTAGTTTGTTGTTTGTCTTATACTGTTAAAGTTTATTTGCTGCAGCTTCCACATAAAGGTAGTATGAACAGTGCATCAGGTTGAAAACTTCAGAAGACACACTAGTGGTTCATAAAAGTGTATATGTCCTGACTGGAAACTCCTGTGCATTGTAAACACTTATGCAGAAAATAATCCCATGAAAGGTATACAGTACAGCACATTTGCGAAGTGTTGAGGGGTCCAGAATAAGGAGCTTCCTACTCCACTTTTATGTCTAGATTTGGATCAGCTTCTGTTGGTGATGTCTGTTATTGTAGGTGGCTGCTTTTTCAAAGGACTCTGTCTAAAGACTATGATACTACTTGTTATGCTTTTCTTGAATAAAACTGAAGTGTAGTGTGAAAATTTTGTTGTTGTTCTTTCAGTGTTTGAAATGCTAGAGGGGATTTACAAAGGAAGCTTTCATTGCTTCCATTAACATGCTTTATATGACATTGTGGGTACATGAAAGTGTGATTAACTTCTCTTTTATGGAATGCATTCTTTACCCATACATATATTTAGTAGTCTGGAGAAGGCAACATCACAGGTATTGCGTTGTACAAACATGTTTCAGTGTATAACAAAATTCTAGAATTGTCACACTGTCAGAAGTTATTTAGGTCACAGCTGTACCTGTGTATTTGAGAACACATATAAGCTTTCATAAAAATACAGTAATTGTAAGCTTTAGACATAGAATACATCATCCCCAGTGCCAAACGCCTTAGGAACGAACACACCATCATCGATTACGTGGACCTGATTTTTTGATAATCAAGTTACGATTTCCTTTTGATCTTACATTACTTGTTTCCTGGCTGCACTAACATTTCCACTGTTGTACATCAGTGAGAGTATTTCTTTGGATGATTTTGTGGTTCTCTAGCCTTGTTTTTGCTTTGTTTTTAAAATGATGTTACAGCTTTGTTTTTTCACCATGCTGCAGGGCTGAATATTAACCATTGACTGACTGCCAGCTTTAAGTGAAGGTCATTCAGAACTTTTTCAGTTGAACAAATGAAAGTTTAACAAGTAAACTTCTATTCCTCATTTTGTGATTCTGATTATTGGTGCGCCAGCTGCCAGAAAGTTTAAGAGCTAACAACCTTTTTGAGTTAGACTGCCAACAGGCCCAGCAGTATGCAGAGAGAGAGAGAGAGTTGTGTTACAGCTCTAAGGTGACTAGCCAGTGGTCGATGTTTTTCCTTAGACAGTCGTACTTCAGCTTAATTATATCTGCTAGGTCTGGTTGGATGGAGATAATTCTGTTTGGAACATGAGACAGCTGGTTTTCAACTTCATGCTCACACACTTTCAGTTTGGCAATGGTCTTAATTATATGATTCACTCAGAACCAAAAATATTTCCTAGTTCTTTCATGTGTGTCTGTGCACATGTATGTGTGACTCCAGTGGAGGTATATATCTGAAATTGGGACAGTGACATGACTGAGCAAGTGACAAAGGAAAGTACTGTTAAACCCTTTGCTGGTGACAAAAATAAAGGATAATCTGCTTTGAATTGAGATCAAGAACTAGGGAAATAAGTCGCTCAGTATTTTGTATTTTGATGAAAGAATAAAATTGTAACAGTATTCTGTCAGTTTCCAATATCTAAGTGATATAGTTTTACTAACTACTTCCAATTTCGTTTTTTAGAACTAATTCTAATCTTTTTAGAAAAACCAATCCATATAAATGTGCAGTATCACATCTTTCAAAAACATGGATGCTATAAGTTGCATTTGAATTTACATACTCACTTTACATAGCAAAAAAAAAAGAAAAAAAAAAAACCTGAAGAAGAAGGAAACGAACAAAATGTTGAATGTGTGTGTCTTGTTAATTACATTTTGTCCTCCAAACTATTTGCTACTCTTGCCTGCATCTCCAGGTGTTTACCACATGCAGGATCCCTTCTCTTTTATTATGACCCTCTCATCCTTTCTCTGCCTGCAGTGTTATTTTACTTTCGTAGAGAAGACTAGAAAAAGGTAGTATGATCCCAATATTCTTGATGAAAACCAGACATGTTAATGAACATTTTAACAATAAAAACAAAAGATTTACTCACTTTTGTGAGTGTGTGTGTGTATTCATCATTTGTTTTCCTTCAGACTTTCCGTCTCTGTTTTCCTGCCTCTGTCTTTCTCAGAAAGAAAGAGAAGGTCTGTTCTGTTTAGAATAGAATAAGTAATGGGAGTGTTACCCAGATTTAAACAAAGCTCAGTTCAAGGACTTGGAATGTGGAAGTTTCATATCTGTTTTGCAAGCATTTGCAGTAGATTCCTTTCTGTCCCATCTGAAATGGAGACTTGTATGTGTTTGTAAGATTTGTATGTGGTATGAAAACTGAATGTTGCTTTGGCTTTTTGCCCATCTTCCCAAAGAAGCTTGCAATTGATACTAGTGTAAAAGTATTTTCCTTTGGCCAAATTGGAAATCTTGCATATTGTGATTTTCCGCTAAGGTATGAAGTGTATTTCTGAAGTAAATGTTTGCAGTATTCACTTTGTTCCAGATGTCACAGTTGAAGGGGAGAAAAGAAAGGCTGAAGTGGAGATGGTGCAGCGATATGTGCAGACTCCGTATACTCGTCTTAGACCTGTGAAAGGTAAAAGTTGGGCCAAGAACAGTTCAAAGGCAAGTCCGCATAAAAGAACCAAAGCCAGTCCTGTTGCAGAGAAAACTGCAAGATCAACAAAATCAAAGCCTCATGACAAAAGCCACTACTTGGAGTACACAGTTGAAGATATGAATGAAGCCATTGAACTGATTCATGGAGGGATGTCTGTAATTGATGCAGCATATAAGTATGGAATCCCTCGAGCCACACTGTTTAACCGTTCTAGGGATGGCTGCAAAACGCACAGTGGTCGTTGTTCAGAAGTATTCTTGCGTACACATGTCGGAACCGAGTTGACCAAGAAAAGGTTCAAGTCAACTTACACACCCAAGACCATGGAGGAAGCAATTGAGTCTATCCATAAGGGTATGCCTGTCATTGATGCAGCCATCTTGTATGACATCCCCAGAGCAAGCCTGTTCATCAGATCAGGAAAAGGATGCCCAACCCATAAAGGACGATGTTCCACAGTGGCCAACAATGGGAAACTAAAAAGAACCAAAGTTTCACGATTCAGGTACCTGCAGCTTATGGAAGAAAAGAACTCCGGTAAAACAACTACTAGCTCCTCAAAAGGAAGTCCAGGAAAAAAGGGTGCCAAAGCATCAGGCACAAACGTTGAAAAGATTTCACCAGTCCCAGATGAATATAATCCACAAGTGAAGTTACTGAAAATACCAGTCACAAGAACTGCTCAACGAGATACAAAAAAAGGAAGTAATGAAGTTGAAATGCTAGCATCAGAATTGAAGATTGTTGAGACGGGAGCATCAGAGCCTTTCTTTGAAATGAGTACATCTGAAGCAGTTGGTGAAACAATCTCATATGAACCAATCTTTGAAACGAGCCCATCAGAAATTCCAGAACCATCCATTGAAATTGATATATCGGAGTCGGTGGAACCAGATCTTGAGATGAATGAATCGGAACCATCAGAGCCAGTCTTTGAAACTCTATCTGGCTCTGTTGTGAAAATAGAGAAAACTTATGGTCATGCTTAGTTGCATACTATTGATTTGATGTGCTGGTTCTTGCAAAGGGATGATTTGAACGTGAACCAAGTTTCATCGAAAGATTTTACACAGTAATTTTAGTATGATTTATTTGGTGAAGGCTTGCTTTAGATAATGCTGTGACTGATCTGTAACTTGCCATAAATCACAGCTGATTCTGTTAACAATACCACAACACACTGCTTATGATATATTTGTTGTGGTGTGTGGGTGTGTGTGTGGTATACACGTTTCTCCAATCTTTAAAAAAAAAAAAACTAAACTAAACTAACAAAAGACCCTCGGTTCACTCTCTCACTTACCCTCACACCCCCTCGACCTCCCACTGTCCCGTCACTTCCCCATTCACCTGTCCGTCCCCATGGACCCCTCCCCCCCCCCCACCCCCGCCACAGTGATGAGAAAGTGCGTGCTGACTTGACCTTCAGTTCTCTCTCCACCTCCCTCCACCCAGTCCCCCTCTCCCTCTCCTATCACCCCTCTCCCTCTCTCTCTCTCTCCCGAATTAACTTCCAATGAAGGAATTAATCTGTGTTTAGGTCGTCCATGCTTCGGTTATTCCTCCTCATCCCCACTGTCGGGTCCTCCTCCTCCTATTTTTTCCCCCCTTTCTTGTTTTTTTTTAATATTTTTTCCCTCTCAGTCATGTCAGGTTTTTGTTTCCAGTCTTTTTTTCAAAAAACAGAGATAATCATATTGTGTTTTATTGTAATATTTACGATAGCGTACCCAAGGTAGGCCATAGCAAAAACTGGACAGCACAACAAAGATCATCTGGCATTGGTGATGTAAAAAAAAAAAACCCAAAACATACCACAGACACTACCAATCATCATTTGCAGTCCCAACAGCCTCTCGTTCATTCCATTCACTCTCCCTCGCCCCTTTCCCTCCCTCCCTCACAGAAAATCACACACACACACACTCTTCTATCCCATTCACACTCCCTCGCCCCTTTCCTTCTCTCCCTCCCACCCTCACCCTCACCCACTCTCTCTCTCTCTCTCTCTCCCCCCCCCCCCAATTCCATGTACTCTCCCTCGCCCCTTTCCCCACCTCCTTCCCTCCCAGACAGAAAATCACACACACACACACACACACACACACACACACACACACACTCACTTCCATCCCATTCATACTCCCGCGCCCTTTTCCCTCCCTCCCTCACACATGCACACTCTTCCATTCCATACACCATCCCTCACCCTTTCCCCCCTCTCTTACTGAAAATCACACACACACACACACACACACACACACACACACACTTGTGAGTCTACGCGTCTATACAATATAAAGTTGCATATCACGAATCATAATACATCATGTTGCTCCGATATTTGCAATGACGTATAAACGATAGGCTACAGCGAAAACTGAACAAATCTTCGCTGTGGTGTATCAGTTGATAGGCCTTTGCAAAGATCTGGCTGCAACACGATCCATTTTTCATACCCACAATCACAAAGCATTATAATCAGCCAGAAATTATCAAGAAAGATGTAACCAAAACTGCTTCACAGAGACTCTTCATCATGCCGTGTTTTGCTGTAATATTTATGATGGCGTACCTAAGGTAGGGTGTAGCAAAGATTGGACAGCCCAACACTTACTTTTCTCCAAGAGATTATCAAGCACTGGTGATGTAAAAAAAAAAAAAAAAAAAAAAAAAACAACATACCACTGACACTTTCAAACATTTGCAGTCCCAAAACAGCCTCTCTTTCATCCCATTCACTCTCCCTCGCCCCTTTCCATCCCTCCCTTCCACACACACACACACACACACACACACACACACACACACTTCCATCCCATTCACATTCCCTCGTCCCTTTCCCCCCTCCCTCACGCACACACACTCTCTCTCACTTTCTCTCTCTCCCCTCCCTCTCCCATCCCATTCACACTGTCTCACCACTTTCCCTCCCCTCCCTTACACACACTCTCTCTTCCATTCCATACACCTTCCTCGCCCGTGTCCTTCCCTCCTTCCCTCACAGAAAATCACACCCACAAAAACACACACTTTCTCTTCCATTACATTCACACTCCCTTGTCTCTTACCCACCCTCCCTCCCCCCCCCCCACACACACTCTCTCTTCCATTCCACACACTCTCCCTCGCCCCTTTCCCTCCCTCCCTGAAAATCTCTCTCTCTCTCTCTCTCTCTCTCTCTCTCTCTCTCTCTCTCTCTCTCTCTCTCTCTCACACACACACACACACACACACACACACACCTGTGAGTGTACACACCCATGCACATATAAAGTTGTTTATCATGCATCTTCACATTGCATCATGTTGCTCCGATACTTGCAATGACGTATCAAGGAAAGGCCACGGCGAAAACTGAACAAATAATCTTCGCAATGGCGTGTCAGTTGATAAGCCCTTGCAAAGATCTGGCAGCAACACGATCCAATTTTCATATCAACAATTACAAAGCAATATAACACGGCAAAAATAATCAAGAAAGATAGGCCATAGCAAAGATAGGACAGCACAACACTTTTCTTCGCACAGATTATCTAAGCATTGGTGATGTAAATAAAAAACAACAACAACAACAACAACAGATGTACCATTGACACTATTAAACATATGCAGATCCAACAACCTCTTATTCCATCCCGTTTACTCTCCCTCACCACTTTCATTCCCTTCGTCCCTCACAGAAAACCACACACATCCACACACGCGCGCGCTCACTCACTCTTTCCATTCCATCAACTCTCCCCACCCCGCCCTTTCCCTCCCTCCATCACAAAACACACACAACACACACACACACACACACACACACACACACACACACACACACACAAACACACACACACTCACTCTCTTCCGTTCCATGCACCTTCCCGTGGAACATAATTTAAAAAAAACAAAAAAAAAAACATGTCCAAACAGAAAATTTCAAAACGCCAATATAGAACAGAGACAGATCACCCCACTTCCCCTTGCCTCCCTCCCATGCTCGCGTACTTCTTGCCCTGGATGGACCACTCAGAAAAAACAAAGACAGTGGACAACGGTAAAGAAATAGAAAAAAAAATGTAACCGTAAAATGAATATCAAAGAAAAATTCTGTGCTAGCAGTTTCCGTCATCCTCTCCTCTCACCGCTCTTTCTCTCCCTTTAGCGTATCTGTGTGCAAGTTCGTACGTACGGATTGACGATTGCGTGAAGATAAAAAGTGAGTATACGTGTAGGCGTGCACGCATGTGCGCGCACACGTATACATAAAAAGCTGCGTGTCATTCATCCATGAAAATAAGATATGTTGCTCCAGTATTTGCAATGGCGTACCAAATATAGACCATAGCGAAGACTGAACAAGTATTCTTTGCCATGACGCACCAATGACAGGCCCTTGCAAAGACCTGGCAGCAACACCACATTATTCATATCAAAAAGCACAACAATGGAACATAAATATGAAAGAGATATTACCACATTATATCCACACCGAACAAAAAAAAAAAAAAAAACACAATTATAGAAGAGATATGAACAGCTCCGCTTGACTGCCCTTGCACTCATTCATCCCATTCACCCTCCCTCGTCCCTTCCCTTCCCCAATGAAGACATGCACAGACAAAAAACATCACATACACACCTCCATAATCCCGAATAATACGTATGCGCTTTCAACTGTGTGAAAAATCAGTGTGAACGCGTTAAAGGCAGGCACATATACGTGAGTGTTCCTACACCTACAAAGAAACAAAATGGTATGTTGCTCTAGTATCTGCAATGGACGTATCAAGGATAGGCCATGACCAAGACTGAACAAATGATCTTGGCGATGGCGTACCCATGACAGGTCCTTGCCAAGATCTGGAGCAACACGATCCAGTCATTTGTAAACAGGTGAACAAAAGCACCAAGCATTCAAACGTTATGCAACTGAATATCAAATATTAATGAATGTTAAAACGCTATGTTTGCGGCGTCTCCACTGAACTGTCGTTTTTGTTCGCGTTCCCGGTTCGTCTCCACGGGACTGTCAACTTGTTCCTGGTGTCCACAGCAGGTCTGCAGTCTGTTCCCAGCGTCTCCAGTTACCGTCGCCTTGTTCCCGGCGTTCCCTCTGGGCCGTCATCTCTTTGCCGCGTCTCTCCCGAGTTGTCATCCCTGTTCAAACAGAATCATGATTAGTATGCGTCCTTTTCTGGACTGTGTGTTCGTGCGTGTGCGCGAGTGTATGTGTACGAGGGCGTATGCGTGCGCGCGCGCGCGCGCGCTGCTCGAGCGCGTGCTTTCAGGCGCACGAGCGTTTGCAAATACATCCGTTCTGCGTGCGTTTTTCCTCTACGTCTCGTGTGTGTGCATGTGCATGTGTGCGCGCGCGTGTGTGAGCGCATTGTATGTGCCCGCGTATGTGCTACGTGTGTGCGCGCGCGCGTCGATGTCTTTCTGCACGTATGCACTTGCAAATCTGTGGGGGTGACAACGGGTGTAGTTTTGGGTGTGGGGAGCGTTTTGTGTCCGAGAGTGAATACGGTTGACAAATCGGGGTCATCGCATCGAATTTTGTTCTCGGTGATAAACCAAAATCATTTTCAACACTTCATGACCAGAAATCATTCCGACTGGCTCCTTTAAGTCAAGCGATGCCAGCTGTCTCAGGAGAAAGACAAATGCATTCTTCGGGGAGAAAAGTAACTCATTTAAAACATCTCTGCGCAATTTTTGTTTTCAGAACTTTATCACATCTGATATTTGAACTTTGACATACCCTTATAATTCTTTCAGTTAGATTCAAATGCAAATATAACTGTTTCAGAACAACAGACGCGCCATTCACTGGTTGAAGTTTGGTACGTTCTATTTTGACATGCAGTCATAAGTACCCGAGTCCCCTGGTGGCCTAATATCGAGTCCTGGGACAGCGATCGTCCTTATAATGGCAAAAACTGAAGAAAAATCAATTTTCTTAAAAAAAAAAAAAAAAAAAAAAAAAAAACGCTCACCCCCCAGACAGGGGCTCTGCATCCTGTCAGAAACGCTGAACCTACTGATGGAGGCAACTTAACCCTGTAAGCAGGATACTAATGCCACAGAAGGAAGAAAAACATTGAAAGAGAGGATATCAAATACTGTGATGGAAAGAAACTAAACCCTTTGAAACAAGATGACACAACCCTATGAAAGGAAGAGATACTTAAAATCTTTGAACGAAAAAATGCTAACCCGTATTAAAGACAGTCAACCCTGCTGAAGATGTAGATAATTAAACATATGAAAAGAAGACAGAAATCACATGAAAGGGAACCGCTATATCTAGAAAAGAATAGCGAACTGCATGTTGTGTGAACGAGGAAACTAACCTTGACAGACTGCGATGCTAAACTCTCTAAGGCCTCAAAAACGTCTGTAAACAGGACACTTCAGTCTGTGATAGAAGTGGACTTTAAACACAAATGAAAGATGACGAAACTAATCCCCGTGAAAGGAGGACAGCAAATTCTATGAAAGGACACAATTCATATTTCAGGATACTCAATCCTCTGATTGGTCACCTAGCCTTACGAAAGAAGGACCGTAAAGTATATGAAAACATTGTATAAAAGTACACTAAAGGCTGTAGCACACTAAAAACATTTGAAAGGCTACTGACGCCGATTTGAAAGGACACTAAACCTTACAGACATTAAACCACGTCAAAAAGAGGAAAGATAGACATTAAGCCCTATTCAAAATAGGACACTAATCTCTAAGAAGAAAATACCAAACCAACCCCATAGAAGGAATACGCTGGACCCTATGAAATAAAGACTATGAAACCACATGGGAGGATTACATGCTGACACTAATTACTACGCCAGACTTTTCTGTGGAACAAAGGATTCTCAAATTAGGAGGTACCAGGTGGCCACTGAGAAATATTCCAGGAGCAGGATCAAAGACTTCCTCTGAAGCTCTGTAGCTTAGACCCCAACGAATCTGAAGACATGCGTCCATGTTCCAGATCCCCGGGAAATCAGGCATGCTACATCACCGAGTCGCCCTTTGATGCCTTTCCTGAAGCATTCCTCTGGTACCCCCCGTTGGTCACCCTTGTTCCACAGAAAGGGCCCGGAACGGAAAGCAAATCAACCAGGCTGATGATACGAGAGACAACCCTGATAAATAGGAAACTCCAAACCCTATGACAGAAGACAGAATTCCAGCAAGGGAGACAATTCTACGAAAGAGTGGGATTAAAATCTGTGAGGGAGGAGATTACAACTCCTACTAAAAAAAAAAAAAAAAAAAGCTGTATGCTACGAAAGAAGACAATTCCTTAAAAGAGACGTCACTAAATCCTCGGAAGAAAAAAAGAGCAAAAATGTTAGGGAACAGACCCCAAACCATTATAAGAACAAAACTTTCAATCTCTATACACAATTCAGTTTCAGTTCGTTTCATGAAGTAGGTGTCACCGCGTATATAAACTAGTCGTATACGCTATACCACATCCGCTAAGTTTTGAGACCACACTGCGCATGAATTAAAGCTGATGGAATAAATGAATTAATGACTTAGAAGAGATAATTTAGGAAGAGGGTCTCGTAGCTATCGCTGAACAGATGTCTAACCTACGCATAGTCCAATGCGCTGGTCAGACCTTGAGTACCTACTTGACACTGGTTGCGCCATTATTATTGTTGTATGCGTATGTAGCGAGTGTACACGTGTGTGTGTGGGGGGGGGGGGGGGGGGGGGGGGGGAGGGTAAGGGGGTGTGGGGGGGGGGGGGGAGAGAGAATAGGCCCATGCATGTGCCAGTGTGTGTGAGGTGCGCGAGCGCATGTGCATGCGAATATGTGTGTATGCCGTGTATATGCGGTTGCATGCGTCTGTGTGTGTGCATGAACGCCTTCGTGTGTGTTCGCGCTTACGCGTGTGTGTGCGTGTGCGCGTGCGTGTGTAGAACTGCACGTGCAGTGTAATTTGTGGGCTTGTGAGCACGATCCTGTGCGCATCCGTCTGAACATGTGTACATATGTATATAAGTGTTTGTGCCTGTATACGGGAGTATACGCGCGCGCGCGCCCGTGTGTGTGTGTGTGCGCGCGCGCGTGCGAATGTGCACATGTCTGTGTGTGTGCACATGTGTGTGCGCATGTACGCATACGCATGTGTGTGAGCCTAAGAGTGAGCGCATGCGCGCGCGCGCGCGCGTGTGTGTGTGTGTGTGTGTGTGTGTGTGTGTGTGTGTGTGTGTGTGCGCGTGTGTGCGCGTCTCCGTCTCCGTCCAAGAAGACAAGAAAAAAAAGAAAACGTGAAATACGGTTGAAGAGGAACACTGCACTGGAACAGAGCAGGAGGAACAAAACGACAGACAGAAAAGAAGAAGAAGAAGAGTGAGAAGAAAGCCACCACTCATCTTGTCATAGCTCCATTCTCCGTGTTCACGTGACCTGGTCTCCCGTCTCCGTGGCCGTTGATGTAGCAGTTCCTCGCCCTTTTCAAAGTCAAAATACGCGTTTTCTTTTTGCAGCTTTTGATTTTCAGGCCAATCATCATCACAATAAATTTTCTACCTGACTGGAGAAACACGCGAAACGCAATGGCGTGACTGTAATAAAGTTGCTTCTACTTTGCGCAGTATGTCGCTCCATATCTGTCAAGTTTTTTACAAAGCAGTGTAGTTTCTAACTACTGCTCTTACAGCGCACGACCATAAAATTTGAGTGAAATGCAATTTATGGCTGTCTACGGGGGCGGGGGGGGGGGGGGGGGGGGGGGGGGGGGGGGGGGGCATCATCCACTAATGTTAAGAGAGTGACAATTTCTATTATGAAGTCCACCGATCACAAAATGTTATCAGTGGTGGTGCAGGGGGAAAAGGGGAGATAATTACAGCACATGATTATAAAACTCTGCTCTAGTCCTTAACGGACAATATACATTCTGTTCGAGTCAACAAAGACACTTGAAACTCTAAAAAGTTGAATCGGGGGTTTAAGTTGTCTGTGTTTTGTTTTAATCTGTCTCCTCCGTTATTAGTTAATGTATGTATCCATGAGGCAATGCACTATGCAAACTGATAAAATACAAAACTCTGTTTGCATGCCGCTCGCCTTTTCAGCCAAACATCGCAGAATTCTTAGACTTCACAGTTCCAAATTTCGGCAAAATCTTTTTCAGATGAAACTGATTCGATAAGCTAATAATTCAAAGCGTTTCAGATCCGTTTCTGATCGACGGATTATATAAACTAATGATAATTCCAGCGTTTGAGATCCGTTTCTGATCGACGGATTACCTGCATTTCACAAAATGAACAGTACACAAAAAAAACTGTCAGGCAGAAAAAAAAAACATGCAGTCAGACAACATGCTCTCTCCAAGGTCCATAGGCTTGCCTTGTATGGGCGTGTACATATTGCAATGACTCCCTTTCAGTGAGAACCCAACAGTTAAAGGTGGTCGTCCGAAAGGCGGACGGGCCGAAGGCGGCTTACACAGAAATATAGGACTGAACTCGTTACGACCCTCTAGACAAACGGCCTACTGTGATGACACAACACCACACAGCAGACTGAAACCCATGCCATTTGCTCTTGTCTCTTCTCTTATCTGTGTACTAACAGACATTTAAAGACTGGATTGTTACGACCCTCTACACAAACGCCCTACTGTAATGGCCCAGTGATACACTGCAGACTGAAACCGATGCCATTTGCTCTTGTTTTTTTCTCTTATTAGTGTACCAACAGGCGGCTCTGCACTGTTCCCCGGTGTTACCCTTGCTGGACCGAACACTGAGCTGATTTCACCAATCTCTGATCAAGAGTCTGACAAAACCATCTTCAGTACCAGCTGGAGGTCCAAGGCTCATGCCGCTGGTTTCAGTTCCGTTTTTCGGAACGACAATCTGACAGTTGGTTCTGAACGCTGGGCACCATCTAGGTGCCTCTAAAAATAAACCATTTCACTCGGGACTCCGACTCCATTTTAGGAAAATTCAACGTCTTCATAAAATAAAAACAAAAGTTTACATTGGCAGAAGTTGCCAGTAAAACGTTGTAACGTTGTAATGTTGTAAACGACTTTTCGTGAAACGAAAATTTAGAAACGTCTCTTCTTATTTGAAGTGTGCTCAGGTATCCAACAGACACGCAAAAAAAAAAATCCCCCTTCTGCACCCCCCTCCCCAACACCCCACCCCCGTCCCTCCATCCCCACACCCTCAAGTCTCACCCCCCTCCTCCACCACCCAAACCCATCCGAAAATCTGTCTGGTGGTATCATTCAACGGTTTCAGGACACCTTTGAAGGATGGGAAATAGAATGTGGATCACTTGCACGTCGCAGGAATACCCGAATTTGAAAACAAATGTTCAAACACTCCGTCTCGGGTCATCGGCCTGTACCATGCGTCTTACCTGCGCCTGTGTGTAGCAGTCGTTTGTGCAGTCAGCTTGCTCCGGGTGGTGTTTTGTGTGTGCAGTCATTCTGTTGCTGGCGTCTCCTCTGGGCTGCCTTCCCTTCTTCCCGCTGGTGTCTCCCCGTCGGTTGTCGACTGTTCCCTGTGTCTCCCTGGGCTCTCCCTGTTCAAACCCCATGATATTGGGTTATCTTGTTCGTCGTGCGTGCGTGCGTGTGTCCGTGTTTGTGTATGTGTGTCCGAGTTAGAGTGTGTGTGTGTGTGTGTGTTGTGTGTGTGTGTGTGTGTGTGTGTCCGTCCGTGTTTGAGTATGTTTGTCCGTGTTTGTGCATGTGTGTCTGCGTTTGTGCATATATATATATATATATGTGTGTGTGTGTGTGTGTGTGTGTGTGTGTGTGTGTGTGTGTGTGTGCGTGCGTGTGTGTGTGTGTGTGTGTGTGCATGCGTGTGTGTGTGTGTGTGTGTGTGTGTGTGTGTGTGTGTGTGTGTGTGTGTGTGCCCCATACGTGTGTGGCCGCATGTGTGCGTGCGCGCTCGCGACCGCGTGTTACGTGTGAGGCACCAGCGATCTTCATACCATTGTCACTAAGGTACAAAAAATGTGTAAATATGAGATCATTTTGCGAAATCCTGAAGTGACAACTTGAAACCTTTTGTAGAGCTTCACCATAAGGAATCAGTCTGATTGGCTCGTTTATTGCAGTAATACCAGCTTCCCAAAGAAGAAAGAAAATCAATGCACCATAGGGAGAATATGATACAATAAACCTTTTCCTTTAAATATTTTCCGTACCGTTGTTGCAACTGATATCACTGAAGTTTTATACTGAAAGCTTGACATGTATGTACTCATAACTCATTATATCCCAATGAGAAGGCAAATGCTCCAGAATTTATGTCTCTTACCTGGATTCAAATCGTGTAGTACCCTGTCCTCTCTGCTATGGAGACCAGTGATGGTGCGCTGTGGAATCCTGGTGGCCTGGCACCGGGTCTTGGACAGTGGTCAATCCCTACAATCCTGCCACCAAATAAAAAGCCGTCAGATTTCAATCAAAATAAAACACAAACCTCAGATTTTGATCCATTCTTGACTAAAAACCGAGTCGCTAATCCCCGAGACAGGAACACCACATCCTATAACAAACATACCAAACTCTAATCAAGTGAATACAAAACACCAAGAAAGAATGCGTAAAAATTGAAAAAAGACGCTACTTTGAGACAAAAAAAAACCACTGTAGGCCCTCCGAAAGGGAAAAGCCAATATTGAAAAAAAAACCTCCCTAGTGAGGAGGACACAAGGCCATATCAAAAGGATACTAAACCTTATCACAGGAATTTAATGCCTCATCAGAAGGAGCACATAATTCTGTGAAAGGCCACTGTTCCCTATCGATAAGGACTCAATGTCTTATGAAAGAAGAAATCATCAGAAACAAGTTTATTTAAACTCCGTGGAAAAAGAGCATTAGGCCTTGAGAAAAGGAGGCACTAAACCCATGTGAAAGTGGTCGCTATAATGTTTGAAAGGAGAACACCAAACTCTGTTAATGAAGATGACAATACTAGGTAAAAAAAATAATTCTGCGTAAAGGACTACGTATGAAAGGGAGCAAACCGTATCATAAATAAAAACTAAACTCTGTCAAAGGAGATGTTAAACGCTATGAAACATGACGTTTAACCCTGAGAGATAAAACAGAAAACCGTAAAAGGAGGAAACTAAATCATCAAAAATGATACTAAATTGGTCAATTTGTCTCCCAGTTCGACCGTTGCTCGTTTCTGCTTGTGTGTGTGTGTGTGTGTGCCTATAGTTCGTGTGTGTGTGTGTGTGTGTGTGTGTGTGTGTGTGTGTGTGTGTGTGTGTGTGTGTGTGTGTGTGCCTATAGTTCGTGTGTGTGTGTGTGTGTGTGTGTGTGTGTGTGTGTATGTGTGTGTGTGTGTGTGTGCCTATAGTTCGTGTGTGTGTGTGTGTGTGTGTGTGTGTGTGTGTGTGTGTGTGTGTGTGTGTGTGTGTGTGTGCGGGAGGGGGCGGGGCGGGGCGGGGGGGGGGGGGGGGGTGTACGCGTGTGTGCGCGCGCGAGCAGGTGCAAGTATATGCGTATATGCATGCGAGCGCACCTCATATCTTTATCACTCTGGTATTTTAAAAAAAATCTGTAAAAAATTGTGATCATATTCCGAAATCCTGGCCTCAGTCGGTAACTTGGAAAACTTTTTTCAATCTCGCGGCAAGGAATCAGTCTGATTGGCTCACTTATTGTAGTGACACCAGGACTGGACTGTTTACTGGCGGTTTGTGTGGAAGAAGGGCCGACTGTTTATGGGTAGAAAAAGTGCTGGACTGTTTAAGGGCGTTATAAAAAAAAAAGTGCTGGACTGTTTAAGGGTGTTTGTACAGAAAAAGTGCTGGACTGTTTACAAGCCGCTATCCAAATGACCAACTGACAAGACGACACGTGTGTATAAGAGCACAGGCAGCTTTGCGCCGTTCTCAGTTTAACCCATGCTGAACTGAACAGTGCAAATTTCACCAGACTGTATAATCCGGGTCTGCCAGGCAGAATTTCACCTTGAAAAGTATGGGTTTACAGCTCATGTCCCTGGTGTTACCCGTTTCAAATACTAAAGAATGATCAACAATCGGTCCTGCCAAAGAGCGCACCGCGAGTGTGTCTCAGTCTACCATTAACTCAACCTAGTCGTGTTGAAAACAGAATTACGACACCTCTATTTTCCAAGTTTTGTCGGTTTGTATTCCTCTGACACGTAGTATTTTCCAATCTGTTAACAATAAGATCCACCATCACGCCAAAAATGATATTTTGATCTTCATAACTTTTCCTATCCGCTGATGTGTCTTTCACATCTATGCATACAGTAGCATTTTCATGGCAAATCGTATGCGACTTGGGAGACTTGTAACTGCCCCACATACTGCGACTCGACTGAGTTAAACAGGATATAAATAGCAACATTTCTTCGTCATCTCTCAACGTCTTTGCACGAGCAAAAGTAACGTCCTTTGCGAGGTCTGATCCAAACTTGGAACACCGCGTGAAGTTCACCTTTCACTAACCCGGTCAGCTTGGGAAATTCAGTCTGTTTTCGAAATCAAAGCAAAAGATTACACAAAAGTTCAAGCTGACATCGAAGTTGTCAGTAAAGAGCTGCTACAACGACTTTATGAATGGCCAGGTCTTTTTTTTCATTTCTAGTCCCCGCTCATGTGTATAGACACCTATACAAAAATTCCTCCGTGTCCCCTCCCTGTTCCCGCTCCCTCCCTCCCCCCCCCCCCCCCCCCATCTCTTGTGCCTTTCCCAGACTCTCCTCCATCCGTATCATGCAATGTAATATTTACAACTGTTTGGGACATCTTTGCTGGGTGAGACATGTCAGAAAAGGTTTTACCTGCGCATTGCAGAGCCTGCTAGGAATATCGCAATTAAAGAAGAGCGTTAATCCAACATTTACTTTCGCATTATCAGCCTGTCAAAGTTGCTCACCTGTATCTCTTTGTATTGGGTCCTCTGTGCCGTCAGCTTGTTCCTGGTATGGTTTTTTCTTCTGGCTGTCACTGTGTTCCCACCGTCTCCCTCGGCTTATCATCTTGTCTGTCATGTCTCTCCGAGGTTGCCGTTAAGTTCCCGGCGTTTCCCTGGCGTTTTTTTCTTGTTTTATCTGGTGTCTCCTCTTGGCTGTTGTCCTGTTCGTGATGTCTCCGAGCTGTCAACCTGATCCTGGTGTCTGCTCTTCACTGTCATTCCGTTTCTAGTGTCTCTGAATCCAAAGTATAATCATATAAACACTACGAAAGAAGTGGTGACTAAATCTCATCAAAAGAGGATACTCAACTCTAAGAACCCTGATAAAACATGAAGACTCTACAATTTATGGAACACAAGCACAGACAAGTACGAAAGTAGAACGCTACATCCTCCCAAAGGACACCATTTCTTGTGAAAGAGATGTAATTCCATGAAATAACATTAAATCACGTGAAACGTCATAAAACTGTAGGATTGAATACTAAACACTCCGAAGGAAGTGGACCCCAAAATCAGCAGATCCAAAGGGTACTTAACCATACTAGAGCACTCTGCTGGGTTCATCATACACTAATCCAAGTATGTCGCGAACTTTCAAGCATTTACGAACTTTAAATGATTACTGAAAAAAATCAATTCTTTAGGGAGTTGCTACTTCATACTAAGTGTTATTATGTACATTACGATTTTTTGCGAGTGTTTAAATAAATACCCCTCCCCCCTCTACCTGAAAACAATACAACTGCGTAATTTTTTTTTTATAATAACTATAGTGTGACGTTTCGATCGATATTTTACAAGTTTTCTTGTTTTTTTTTTCTTGTAATCTATCGTTGTACAGAAAAATCAGACTGCCAACATTTTAAAAGATCAACATTCACTCTACCTGGCTATGGTACACTGCTGAACAGTCACGGGGCTGTGACATTCATTCCCGGCAACGTGGACTCTGGGCATTTTCTCGGTGACCCTGGGAATTCCAGAGTTCATCCAATCATTTATTCCTTACACAAATGACAGACCTGGGAATCGGCCAAAGAGGTGAAAACTTTCAGCGTTTGAAATCTTGTCTGTAGGTTGAAGCCATGGTCAGGACCACCGTTTTCCAGCCTGTTTTTCCAGCCTGTTCTTCGTGCCTTGTCTTAGCCATGTCCCTCAAAGAAGTGGAGGACTACGATATGTATCTAGAATGCAAACCTTCAATGGAACACTTTCACCGGTAACATCTCGGTGACAGGACCAAAAATCTGCGAGAAGCCATCCCTGAGGACCTTTCAGGCAAGAGCAATGAGCTTACTGTTCTTTTCCAAATGACTGTATTCCCCCGAGACAAAACCAGTCTGGTCCACACCTGGCCGTTGACATATTTACTGATGCCTACAATTCTAAAGCTTCATGGACTGTTCTGAAAAGATGATTCCTTGCAAACTGATCCGAGGGTGCATTGAAGCTCCTCAAATTACATCTATGAATGAAAGACAACTGAAGATACCAGCAACTCTCGATACTAGTGAATCATTGTGAACAGGGGGCCCTGTCCAGAACGAACAACATTGGTGACACCAAAGGTACATCGACACTACACATACAGATGTGTTGCGTCTTGCCTCCCCCGCATATAAACCAACCCACCACATCATCCAGTCACTAACAGCACGAACACGTACTGGGACGTTGTTGAAGGATCTGCATGGAAGAGAAAACTTGTGTTGTGGTAGCAAGCACAGCACACTGTGTTCTGGTCTGTTCCACTGGCGGTTCCAGAGCTCTTTTGTGAGTACACACCAGGAACGACTTGTGGAACTAGCTCCAGATTCACTACACCAACGAATCTGACGTCGGTTCCACAAGTTACGTATGAGTAACACATTGATCCCATTACCCATGGTAAGGGATACTCAGGTACCTGGTGATCACAAGGAAACTTCAGTAACAAGAAATCTTTCCTGAAGCATAACCTCTGGTAGTTACATGGGTGGTTTGGTTCCAGAACGTTGTGAGTACAAACCAGAAACGACTTGTGGAACTAGCTCCAGATTCACTGAACCAATGAGTCTGACGTCAGTTTCACAAGTTGCATACGAGCCACATATTCATCCCATTACCCAAGGTAAGGGATACTCAGAAGTACCAGTTGATCGCTAGGAAACCCTTCAGGAACAACAAACCTTTCCTGAAGCATCTCCTCTGGTACCGCTGTTCTGCAGCTTCGTTCCACGGACACCTGACACCGGGAACCGGAGCAGCCCTGCCTGGCACAGGAAGGCCAGAGGCTTTGTGCTCCATACACCACAGATTTGATGCCTGTGGCCTTCAGTCTTTTAACCACAGATCTGATGCCTGTGGCCTTCTGTCTTTTGAGCACCCTCTGGCAGCGGGTGCCCTGATCAGCCGACGTGACCACACAGAGGATTCCATGGAAAAACAGATCCAGTCTGACCTCATGATGTGAATGCTACACGCCAGAGGCACAGGTTTTTGATGTCTCCAGCAACACAAAGCACAAGTTCCATATCCACACAAAAGTTCAGCAACATAGCGACCTGCACGTCTTCAGCCTTGTCAGAACTAAATGATAAATTGTAATAGAATATGAATTCCAAGAGCAATTAAAACCTAACCAACACCATCATTCTAGACAAGACCCCCCGTCCTTACGATCCATCATCCAGGTCACCTGGGATCGAAGAGTCTGAACATCCCCAGCTGCATTCCACAGATAAAACTGAAGAAGGTTCGGCACAACGCGCATCCTACCTCCAGAACCCCCCACCATTCCATGACGAACTTTGATTTGGAATGATTTAAACTTCCATTCATAATAATTTAGAGTCTTGGCAAACACATCAACGACAAACTGAAAACCAGACTTCACAGTTAATATAGTAACCTCCTGAAAGTATCCCCGAAACAGGCCTCTCGCAGATCTAAGCACCACCACCAAGATGAGGCAAGCGATAGTTAATTATGTCGGATCTGAACACCAGACGCACTTTTCAGTTCAATGCTCGGTAAACAGTCAGAAAGGCATAAAGGGCAGAGTGAAATTCAAGGCTCTATAACAACCTTGAAACTTTTGATTCGCATGAATTGTTAAATCACTGGAAATCATTCGCCTCTTCTCTGGCCAACCATTTGGAAGGAATAAATGACCTGATAAAACTTCTCAGAACTGCTGAATTCACTGAGAATGTGCTGCGCTGCAAACATATGGAATCCACGTTAGTCGGTGTCTTCATGGTTAGGGTCAGTGTTCATATAATCATCTGCATTAATTGCAAGAAAGGTCAAGAAAGGTCAATAGGGAAGTTTGTAAAAACCGCAGGACGCCTAACTAAGAAAACTTTGATGTTAAACGTTACTCTGCGTCTCTAAACATGTATAAACAAGCATGTGAAATGACATGTTAAGAATTCGAATCTATTGGTGTATGAATAATTCTGAGTTTATTATGCTTGTGCGTAAAAAAAAAAAAAAAAAAAAAAGCTGCTGCGCGTTGGATCAAGGCTATACTTACATTTGTCCCAGTAAAAGATATACTGAGAAAGACGCTCAATGAATGATTCAGAACATCTTCCATCAATAGATTATCCTTTTTGATAAGGGGGGGGGGGGGGGGGGGGGGCGTTGGTAAAATATGGACATAGCCGCACTCATACAAAATATCGGTTTTAAAAGGATAAAATCAGAGTTCTGGTTCTCACCTTGACCGTGTGAGCCTAGGGACGCTGCCATGAGGAAGGGGCAACAGAAGTCCAGTCAGAGGGTGAAGGGCTGGACAAGTCCACCTGGTCCATTGAAGTGTCCTGCATCAGTCACAAAATATCGATATCAGTATAGCTAATATACAATATAGGAATGATGAAATAATGAGACAGGTGAGACAATTCAAATCATCAGCATAAAAAGTTTATCGAATGTTTTAGCGTATCATACTTCAAACCCGACTGAATGGCCTGGCCCCTAATCACTTTGACATTTGTGGAGAGCTGGGCCACTAACCATAGCAGGTAGTATCCGTCAGCGCTCGCCTGGTCCAGTCCTACCTCCCCCTACTGCGGTATGCTGGTTTTCTTGAAGACGTTTAGTGAGGGTGGGGGGGTGGGGGGATTTGATGTCCATTCCCGAGGTCTGAATCTGTATCGCTCATGACCTTTTTCAAAATCTCTGTTGCCAACACAAACCTTGTTGGAAAAAATGCTAAGCCCTTTGCACTGCTAGTCTTAGATTAACTATATGTATTGCTTTGTGGAGAACCTTACTGGGAGCCCAGGAAGTACCGTTTCAGCATTTTGGGGATGTTCCTTTGAATATAATACAACTCGGGGTGCAGCCGAATCATCATCTAGATCCATAACCAATTATGAGATCGCATCACAGCATGTCCAAATCCCCTTACCGTCTTAGCCCTAAAGATTGTTTCCCAAACCAGTGGAATGTTCTACACAGCCAGACATTTCTGGGATACTTCCGATTGTTTCCCGAACCAGTGGCATGTTCTACACAGCCAGACATTTCTGGGATACTTCCTTCCTGTACTGTCAAATCCAGGGACTTTTCCTGCGAGGTACTAATTCTAGTCAGCCCGGCCGCTCTGTATTCAGAGATGATGTCCTGAAGAAGTTGAGGTCAATCGAACTTTGCTATTTTGGAATGTATGGTCCATCAGCCATCAACCAGTGGGCGCTGATCCTCAAGTTCCATCTGATCTAATCAGTTTGTATGGAGTCACTCAGTCATCGGAACACATTGTTGTACAGCCGACGTCCAAGTATAGAACCAGTATATCCGTACCACACTTTTTTTTTCTATGGCGATGCAGGCCGCAGTGAAGTCCTTGATTTCCAGCAGCGCTTCGCTTGAAGGGTTGAAATACAGTTCCCTGGATGCTGCTCGACTTTTTCTTTTCCTACAAGAAGAAGCACTCTTGGGTTTATTCTCCTCATCTTTGCTACACCGCTATGCCGAGGGCACCGTGTTGTGCTTTCTGGTCTTTCCAGAGCTGCTCTAATCCTCCTCGGCTAATGAGGCAACCAGCGTCTGTTTTCCTGGGGTCTTTTTCTCTGCTAAATGTTACCCATCTCTCGCTTGCGTCTGGATTTTTTGAAGGAGTGTGTTGACCTTTGGTTGTTTCATACTATAGGTGCCCCTATGCGTTTCATAAATATTTTCAAATATGGCCGGTTGTGCTCTAGTATGCTCTTTCCTATTGACGCATCCAGTTTGTGGGGCAATTTTTTCATCTGCTTCTCCCATTCTTTTGCGTTTGCGGGTGGGAAGTTGAGTTTTGGGGCGTATAGCATCGAAAGCGTGTGCACATTCCTCGCATGAATGATAAGCGTGGATGTTCATGGCACTGTGGTTTGAATCCTGACCTTGGTTCCCGACATAACTCCTGGCGAAGCGCACTGCTGTTCACCGGTTGTCTTCGTACAGCCCTTGTTGTTCCACGGATCTCCCGAGGCGCTCTCAATGGATATCCTTTCACAGACATGAAGAGTCGACGTGCTTATTACTCTCAGTCCCATGTGGATTATCAGTCGTGAGTGGGTCGGTTCTCATGGATTTTTTTTTCTTTTTCCCCTTTCGGTGGAGCATGGGTAATTAAGTAACATGTGAGTAAGCTATACCAAAAGACGTAATCCATCCATAACCCATATCAGTACGCCAGCAGAGGTAGAATAATACTGGACAGGGGTGAGCCATGAAAAATCCTGCCTGTTCACTCTATTCTCTCCAATACCGGCAGATCAGCTGGTTAGGCGAAACGGGCTGGTCTAGTCACTGCAGAGGGGTGGGGGTATATTTTTTTCCACTAGAACGTAGCAAGATCGGACCAGTTCCCTTGGGACAACTGCAGCAAATATGTCCTTCCAGTTCGCAGTGCATCTACTGTTAACACACAAAATTCGCAGCCAGCCTCCAGACTCACGGAAACGGAAGAAAAATATCAAAAAGAATCCCGACCAACACCTAGTAAGATGCACAAGAATACGGGGGATAGCAAGAGGGGGTGCGGTAGAGAGGGGAGGGGAGAGTGACCTTCCTCGTCCGACAGTCAAGACACCGGTTCGTTGGCTCATGGCGAAGACGGGCGTCACCCAAAGAATCAGTTTGGTTCTAGAGTATTGAGAACTTCCATAAAAAGTGAATTGCTTAGAAAAGTGATGATGGTGGGACGCAGAGTGCTCACCGTGGGGAAAACTTCTTCGACATTTCTTAGAAACCCGTAGATCGCAGTGACCAAGTCTCATTAGGAATAATGTTAATAGTGAAAAGTTACGGCGCTCGATTGATAGACCCAAGCGATTACAACGTCCTCAGCGCGCGCGCACACACACACACACGCGCACACACACACACACGCGCGTGCACACACACACGGGAATGCCTGTGCGTGCGCGCGCCGCACACAATGCTCACATACACAAATGAGCCTCGCGCGCGAGTACACACATGCACGCACACGCGCGCGTGCGCGCTTACAAACACACGCCACATAATCTTGAGGAGAAAGGAACGAGGCTACGAGTCGGTACAAAAGTGGTGTAATCTTGACAGACGATTTGAAGGGAGTCAGAAATGCGAAGGGAGTAAGGAAGTTTGTTCCATGCAGAGGGCGTTTGAAAAGAGAAAAAACGCTCTCCGATGGGGTGGGGAGAAGGGGGAAGGGGGGGGGGGGGGGGTAAGAATACTTACAGCTGAAATTTTTAAAGGATGGGAATTACAGTTTCGCCGGTTTCCAAATTCATGCTATCTGTCTGTCTGTGTCGCTCTCTCTCTCTCTCTCTCTCTATGTCTCTCTCTCTCTCTCTCTCTCTCCCCCCCCCCCCCCTCTCTCCCCCTCTCTCTCTTACTCTAAATATATATATATATATATATATATATATATATATATATATATATATATATATCGATCCATAATCTATTGCCTTCCATAAATATCTGCAAATGGAGTATTAATGTTTGATCGAGAATAAGTATAGGCACACCACATGTTCATTAAAGGCTGCTCGATGCTATCCCCCGAAAAGGGTCCCTTGGGGAAGGGGGGGGGCGCAATTTTTTTTTTTAAAAAAAGGTAGGGGACCTGAACAGTTTGTTGGGGGCAGGGAGAGACAAAAGACAATGGAGTGGTGGAGACAAGCTTGAATGGTGCCCGAAATCCACAAGAAATACGTAAGACCGGTGAAGGGTGTTGTTGGAAAAAAAAAACATACCGCCATTTAACATTGTCAACCTTCCGATTTCTGGGGAAGTTTTCCTTTTGCACACCCCTGCCACGCCAAAGTCGCTTTCCATCATTACGGGCTGCAAAAACACTGGGAACACTAACATGACCCAGAAACATACTGTACCCTCACATTTCAACCAGTCAGCTTCAGCATTTGGACGTCAGGATTCTCTTGTATAGGGGAAGAAGGGTACAGAACTTACTCGTCCCTATTTCACTGTGCATCTCAAAAGTTTCCTCCGTCAGTGCTTCCCAACTCCCTCCCATCCCCCACCCTTCCACTGCTGGGACTGTCCATCCAAAGCTCTCGGTCTTCAAACACGTTTTCATTGTTGGCGCATACATCAGCCAAAACTCCACAAAAACCGCGAACTGTCGTTTAATTTTGATACTGTGGACAGAAAAAAAATCAGGCCCGGCCCGGCTAAAAAAAAAAAAAAAAAAAGCTTCCTTAGAGGCCTTCCATCACAACTCGAAAAGAGCTTTGTGAATGATACAGAACCTGTCCGTTAAAGAAAATTAACATGCTTCTGTTCTAAAAGCAACAGCGAAACTAACGAAAACAAGAGAAGACAATGCGCCTCGCGGTATTAACTGTAAATATGACTAGTGCGTACCCACATCATTTCTATGCTTTTTATGTGTATGATTTTATTGCAACAGCTCTACCCAGTCTTATCGGCCTAGAATGGCGTTACAGGCGTAATGCATATCGATGGGGCCTACCGTTCTTGCCCGACTCCAAAGCATTGTAAACTGATGGGCGCACACTTCCCGAGTCTTACGATAACGGCACACCCCATGAGGCCGACCCATTCCCATTCCGCATAACCCTCCACGTTTTTCCACATTACAAGCAATGACGATCTGTCCGCTGAAAATGAGCAATGTTCAGGGGGGGCAAACACGAGGCACGTCTAACGTGGATAATGCAGGGCCGGACCTGTTACGTCTTGGAGAACTGTCCACAAGTTTTTTTTTTTTTTATTTTTATTTTTTCTTTGCGCGGTGTGACGAAGCGGAAGACATATGGTTCCACACAAACGTGCGCGCGTACCTACGAACAGTTTGCAGGTGGCTGCAAACGAAAGGCATCCCTTACTTTACTGACTTCAAACAAAAAACATGACACCTCAGCACACATAGGCGCACGAGGCCATACATGCACTTGTTGATTTCCACGTGCAAGTGTTCCAGATGAGGCTATACCGCTCACAGATTATAGACACCCTTTCCCTAAACACCTTCCCCAAACACCCTTAAACACGCGGGTACATGAAACGGGCAGCGCGCGCGCGCGAGCATACACGCACAAACCCACCGTTCTCTTCGTGAGAAAAACTATTTAGGAAAAAAAAAGAGAAAAGGAAAAAAAAAAAAAGAAAACGAAGTACGATCGAAAACGTAAAAGAAATGTAACTTATCTGTGTATGGGCTATGAGAATATCACTTTCTTGGTACATGTCCACTAAGCGAGGACCGCTTTGACTGCTCGGACGCGGAAACCAACCATTTGAGAACACTCCAAAGGGATGGTGCTCAATCAAAAGACTTCCCGCGGCGGGAGGAAATTGGACAGGCACCGCCCTCCATCATGCAGTGCCTTGGACACAGTGAACCTGTGGCAGTTCACTGCCCGCAAGGACGATAGGGCAGGGGACCCTTAACCTTTTTGCCCCTAACTTGTGTAATAAAGGACGGATATTGCGCATCTAAAAAAAAATTTTAAATACAAAAAAAGGCGGGGGGGGGGGGGGGGGGGGGGGGGAGAGAGAGACAAAATCCTGGGAGTCCGGAGTTGATCAAATTAGCATACTGAGTAAACTGCCGCGGAACCAAAAGTTCATTTTAATGTGTTTGTTAGGTTACTAGTAGATTTTTAACAGTACAAACAAAATTTAATTATTACAACCTAGTGATGATTACTGTAAATCGTGGTAAAAGTTTCGCCGTTATGGATTGAATACTTGTGCCTAGGTGCGGATGAGTGGATAGTAAATTCACCATGACTAACATTTAGTTAGTTGTAAATTACCAAAAAAATCAAATTAAGAAAAAAAAAAAACGTACATGATTGGATAACAAGGAAGCAAGTCAAGTTTGAGGACAAACAAAAGGGGGGGGGGGGGGGGTGGGGGGGGAGCAATGATGTTTGTGGCCGACTGACATTCTACACAACTATATAACACCTCCTCCTCCCCCCCCCCCCCCCCCCCCCCCCCCCCCCCGAATACAAGCGAATCGATTCTCAGGTTTTCATCCACTGGGGGGGGGGGGGGGGGGGGGGGACGATCAGGATGATCAGACTTCTGGTCTGTGTGGCACTTATCGCTAGTCTTGATCTCCTGCCTTATGTGGGAACCCTGCTTTTCTTAGCACGCCTTCATGTAGGCGCGTGACATACCGCACGTGTTTTCTTCTTCCTGTTAGGTGTCCACGGTCATCGCACTGACCATTCTGAAACCGTAGTGTGGAGGAGCGCAGCAGGATGGTTGAAAAAAAAAAAAGGGGGGGGGGGGGGGGCTAATGGGGTGTAGGGGGGGTGGTGGGGATGGCGGGCTCATCGGGGTGGGGGGGGAGCCATCAGCTGTTTCAGGCATCAGGACCAGGCCTTTCCGGCTCCCGAAGCGGGCCCCGGGGTCAAGCCCCGACCGGCAGAGCCCTAGTCCCTCAATTGCCTTACTTTGGTTGATGGTGGGGCCGGGTTTTTAGGGACGTTCGGGTCATCCTTGAGACAAAGGCCTCAAGGGAAGGAACGGTGACTGGCATCTGGGAGGGAGTTCCACTCTCTGATGGTACGTGGCAGAAATGTGTATTTCCGGTAGTTAGTGCGGCATGATGGGATCCTGTACGCTTGGTTGTAGCCTCTCCCTCCTTCTGTTCTTTGGTATGAGGTTGTTCGTCTCGACTTTGGCCAGGTTGTGACGTATCTTGTAGAGCATGGCGAGTCTAGCTGTTTTTCTTCGTTGGTGTAGTTTGGGCCACTTTAGTTGCTCCAACATATTTCCGACACTTGAAGTGTTTCGGTGTCTGTTCAAGATGGACACACAGGCACATGTTGACTTCAACTTGATTTTTAAAGCGAGTCGAAAACGAAGTAGGAGAACTGTCAGTACACTTTACGCGTTCTCTTTGATTCATTATGAGAATGAATGAGCAGGGAGAAGTAAAATACTGTCAGCCTGAGCTTACTCGAATTCATTGCTTAAGAACCGCAAGAAAAGAGGAGATGGGCAAGAATGCGACAGAGAAGGTTTTCCTTAGTGCCCGACTCTTATTAGGCTACTGGACCTTCCGACCGACGGAGATGTCAAGTTCATTAACCGAAACACAACAGAATTGCTTTCCCCTTGCAGGTTTTGAGAAGTCTGTATGTCTTCTGCAGCCAGACTGGTCTGAGTTGTAATAGCATCTCCTGTTCAGAAATGAGGGGCACAAAGGAAATTTTGCGGCAAGTTGAAACAGGGGAGAGAATAGGGTGGAAGGTGACCCGTGTGAGAGAAAGTGGCAGAGGAGGGGTGGGGAAAAAAGAGGAGGGACGGCGAAGGCATGGGGGGGGAGGGGGGAGCGGGGCAGCATAAAGAACATGCTGCTCAACAGAGACCAACCAACCCCCCCCCCCCCCCCCCCTCCCCATCTCAAGAGCTGCTGGACTTCAGCAGGAAGGTATGGCGAGTTGGCAATGTTTGGGGTTTCTGCGCTTCTTTCTGTCAAAATGTGTTGAAGCTGACTGATCAAATCTTACAGCATTGAATGTAAATGTTCCCTTAAATTTTCTACGCCTACTCAACATATTCTGCGACCAACCTATAAAAACCATTCGATGAAAGAAGAAGCGTTATCATGGTTCTCCCTGTAACTGCATGTAGACACCCCACCCCCCACCTAAAAATCGTTATATAAAACATATCCTTATCAAATACAATGTGCGAATTAAACATTATCTACTTCACTCAATGCAATGAAGCCAGGCACTGTATTACAGTACAAGAGAAAACTCACCGGCCACGTTCTGCTTTCCACACATGACAGGTGGTCAGCGCGTGCGTTCTCCCCAGCGCCAGACAGCGGTCTAAACTGAATCGTAGAGCTTCAGGGAAAGCGCTGATTGGCTGCCAAATGATCACGTGGCACGAAAAAAAACTCAAGAGCAAAGCGCTTACAGTGATTGGATGTCGATATGTGATACGACAAACTCGCACGCATGTGAAACACGACTTAATGCAACAGACTCAAGATGGTTGGATGCCGACTGACCATGCGATACGACGAACTCGCACGCACGTGAAACACGTGCTTGACGTCGTAAAGTGCCTCAAGACCAAGGTCGCAACGATTAGACAAAGCTGCACATTGCTTCAGTTACGTCCCTCAAATCAACATTTCACATGTCATGTAAAAAGACACTTTTAAAAACTCTGATTTTGATGTGCTAGTTGTCCTACAATTCCTGACACTGATCCAGAATATAATGTTGAATTTTATAAGTAGATAACAATTTTCATCAAATTCAACGCATGAACGAAGACGGAGCTTAACTAAAACTAAAATCGCTGACGAGGAAAAAGACTTCGTGTCAGATAACAAGGCCTAACTAAACTTATGACTCCAGTCGACCAAGGAAAGAATGAGATGAACGTCTGTCTGTGTACACTTCTCCAAACATGGTGTGACTAGTCGGTTTCGACATGTCAGCCAGTTTCGGCCCGTTTCGATAGTTCGGCCAGTTTTGATGTTACGAATTACCGGCATTTCTGATTCAAAGAAAAGAAGCAACGGCACGCCATGTGACAATAATAGCATG